>JAQGBW010002366.1:0-20214 GCA_034698625.1 Julus scanicus
TTATGTGACCAGTCATTTTGTATTTCCAGTCATTTTACACATTGGCTGGTTTGACACATTGACTGTAACATATACAATGAATTTCCCAATTTCATAAACATTTGGCCAAATGTAATTTAAATACATTAGGGATTTTATAAAGGGGTACTCAAACAAACCCCACAATTTCGCACATGTCTGCAGTTTATAAGTTAATTAGGGCCATTGCATATGTACTGACCAAATTTTTAAAATGACGCCTTCTAAATGGCTAGAAGGGGCTTGCAGAAGTGATTAAGAAAAAAGGAGGTTTTCACTGCGAGTTGCTCTTGCAGGCCATTTCGCAAAAGACACTAAACTTGCCGACCTTGGCAGAGCTGTTTGCGTCTAATGCGCATGTGCACCAAATGTGGGCCAAATGCAGATATAGCCCAACTACCCAAATGATAGTTCGTTTGAGTATTCCTTACTTATAAAACTGTTACATGTACATTTTTAATTTTTACAAAACTTGTAAAACTCAAATTTTCCAATACTGAAACAACATTACATACACTACAAAGTGTTCATTTTTGTGTCAAAAAAGTTTATCGAACGAAACATGAAAGAAATTAGAAATCTGTTTTAAAAACTATTTTTTAACAAATATTACCTTTGACATATTTATTGTACGCGCGTATACTGTATACTGAAGCAGTAAAATATGACCATTGCAAGGATAACTTGAGAGATAAGCATTATGTATTATAACCGGTTGAGAAAGTCTCCGTTAAGTTTATTTTAAGAATTTAAAAAAAAAATTGTCTTGAGATCAATAAGATGTGTTAGAGCAGATGTCATTCACATATGATCCAATATCTGTAATGCATAGTTGGAAGTAAACATTGCTCATACGTATTTGCTCATTAGTGTCTGTCATAAATTTCGAATAAATTAATGGAAACCTTTGCAACCGGAAAATACTTTCGATTGGAGTAATTTTATTTACAGGAGCATTCGGATATGGTTAAAACAGTTTTTAAGTCGCCATTTTTAGATGTGAAAAGATGAGAATTAAAACCAGATGGAACACATTGTGCCTTCCTGTTGGTCAATGACATCAGACACTTTTTAGAGTCCTTTGAATCCCTAGAAGACAACACGAATTCAATTAAAGTATTGGGCAATATTTAGTGTATACAGCCATCACCAAGAATTCACTGCGTTAATTAGAAAGCAGTTAATTAAAAATATTTCAAGCTGTAATTCCGTGAATAAACTCGACATATATATACGTATAGCTATTGCAATCGTTAACATGATGTTCTGGAAACACATTTAACGGTTCATTATTTCAAGTCGCTCTTCAGTAATCATTGGGTCAATACGCAATTTATAGTTGTACTTAACAATGCGATCGATAAAGCCATCTAACAATCACTCATCTCATACGTGAGGGAAAATCAAGAAATCTTAAGCCATGAAATAACGCTATCCCATAAACAGTACTTCAGATCGTCAAGAGGGTCTTTACTCGCAACACATACATATCTGTATAACAACAGAAATGGCTTGATCTTCAACGGTTTCATGAACAAAGGGTTTTCAGACATTCCGAATCTATATTAAATAAATTCTTTATAATACTTAAAATATATGACATTTAATTTTTAGTAATATTTAGGTATTATTTTTAGTGTATGCCATTGGATTGAATAATGCCTATATATACTAGTTCATTAGATCCAAACAGGAGCTATTCTGATTAATTGAAATTTTTTGTTCACATTAATTTGAAATTTCTCTACAATTTTCATGAGTTTCAATTCGGTTGACCCGGGTTTGGGTATCAGTTTGGTCCCTATTGGAGTCAAACTAATTTTTTAAATTCCTCTTGATATTGTTTAGTTTCCAAAATACATCAGCTTTTTTGTATTCAAAGGGTTATGTGTGTTTTATTGATGCACATATTTTAAGTGGTATAAAACCCAACTTGCTGAAACCCATCCCGCCTACACTTATTATTATATCCTATCATTGAATAATTTAAATTTACTTAAAATAACCCTGGTTATTTGGAACGTTGTTTTCTATTGGTACCAATAGAAAATTTCTATTGGTTTTATTGGTTTCAATTGTTTTCTATGGTTTTCTATTGTTTAGTCAATACAGCTAAACCATAGAAGCCAATAGAAGTCAGTACATGAACCATAGAAAACAATTAAAACCAATAAAGTGTCCAAATAACAATAGAAACCAATAGAAATCTCTATTGGTTTCTATTGTTTTTTTCACCAGGGAATACTAAAATAAATAACTTATTAATTCCAAAATCTCAACAATAATTTCTTATAATGTTATTTGCACCCGGTTATTGCTTAACCTGCCCTAGCTAATGTAACAAATTATTCGCCGAAATGCAAGGGACCATACCACACGAATACATGAGTACATTACAAAGTTACTATTTTTCATAATTTTTGTTAGTGTGATTTTGTCAATAAAAAATTAAATTGGTCTATTGGAGTCAATAATTTAAAAATGACTTAGATAAAAATAGACGGTAAGAATTTCTTTCAAAATAAACTGGAAAATGTTATCAGGTAAATGTGTATTTTTAGAGCAGGAGAGGACTGCTAGTAAATATTATCATTTCGAGAATACGGGGTTTATTAGCCTTATAAGTCTTGTTATCTAAATAAGGTTAGTGCGATTACAGCACGACATGAAGCATTTTTCTTGCAATTAGTGCGTTGCGTGGCGTTGACAAGCAGAGGGTTTAACATTTAACAGGGGGTTGATGGCATAGCAACCTGTTAGTTGGGTTGCCGAAATTTGGTTTTCGAAGGACATGAGGAAGAGGCGGAACATGGCGGTGACCCTCACGTAGGGTATTATTTCATTTGGCGCCATCTCCAAGATGGCCAACAGGATCTGACCAGCAAAGAATGTTGCTGATGTAACAATGCTGGGAAAAAGACAGAGGATCGAAGATGGCGCCGGGGACCTCACAGGTGGTTTGGCGCCAAAATCTCATTATGGAAGCCAGGCACGTGCACCTCTACAGCGCTCGGCGCCACGGACCTCAAACATGGCGCCTCGAAAGCCAGAAAACATGGAGGGAAAAAACCACCGGTTTTTGCCGCTTTACCTGCCTTATCTGCACATAATATTCAACTTTTTATTGGTCCCTCAAACGTGTTATATTACCAAAATTGGTGGTCAGCTTGACCAGGCAATTTCGGAGGAATTTCAGAGATTTTTGGATGGCGACAGGCAGAGGCCATTGGCGCCAATAGGCGGCGATAGGATTTACGATAAGGAGTTTATTAAATTAGCTCGTAAAAATGCATCGAGGTGCTGACAGACTAAAGAGGTCAGTTCTGTTAACCCGTGCATTTGTTTTTTATCTTCTACAACAAGAGATAACAGTGATGAACTTTGCCAATGTCCTGGCTTCCTAGTCTTCAGGGAAATTGCTTTGACATTCGTTGACGGAATGCAACCTGTACAAAAATGTAAAATGCTATTCATGCAAATACATGTTGGTTCTCATACTGGTGAGCCAGGAAGACGGAAGTAGAAATAACTTTTTTTAACGAAAGTTTTTTCTAGTGGAAATGTACAGGGGGTGGTCAACCTTGTCGAGTGAATGTGGTGGGGTCAAGGCCTGTATCATGGAAACTGAAATTATGGCATTCATAAGTTATTTTTAAATTAAATCCGGCTTCAAATTTTATGTTTCTGCGTTATTTGCGCTTCGAGATGCTAGATTGCAGTTTTATGACCCATTGGAATTGACATTTTGAATTCAAAAACCAAATCCGGTATCGCGAAAATGCCCAAAAAAATTACATGTGCTTGTGTGTATTTTATAAGTAATTTTTATGTCTTCCATAGGACATTTTTTGTTTGGCTTATCGTAATCAGCAATATTTGTGAATTTTTCGTTATTTTTATTATTAGTAGAATTTGAACTTGGAATTTTTTGGGACTTCCAAGTTGGGGTCCCTTCCAAAATAACTACATTTTCTTTTGTATTGGTATTACTTCTTTTTTTTCTAAAGCTTTAATTCAAAAATAATTTAATATGAAGTAGGCAAAATTCTTTAGTAAACATGTTCTCGAATGCCAAGTTTGTAGGACACTTTCTGCAACTTTTTCAAAAATATTAATGCGACATTCTTTTAAAATCTAAACTGTAAATGTTATTTTTTTTAAATTGTGTTTTTGCTTGGAAGTAAACCAATTCTAACTTGGAAAATATTCATTAGTTCTCTTAATTAGGACCACCATTAATTACATTTTAGAAAACTTAGATGAAAAAGATACATTTTGGGATATGTTATTTGCTTAGTCAAGAACTATTTTTTTCCATTAGTAAGTTTGACCCACTAATACAGAGACCTCCGATATGTTGACCGGTATCATCATTGGAATGTTCGGTGAAACATTAAATATTAAAAGCCTCTTTTTATAAATTACATGCACGGATGTGCAGTAATTTTTAACCAGCGTTTCGTGTCGCCCATATTAATAGACCATTGTAAAATACTAATACTTTAAATCTAAGGTGATTCTCACCAGGATCTAGTTTTTTTTGGCAAAGTGCGGTTTATCGTCTCCGGGTTAACTAACATACAAGTGTCATAGCCCTGTCAATGATGTAATCATCAGGACAATAAATCTAAACATGAATTTAACCATGCATAACATCGTAAATTCCCTCACTCAATAAAATGCAGGTCTTCAAAGGTGCAGAGATATTTCTGGGCAAAAAAGTCTAAGTTTGTCCTATTGTTTTACTCAATTATATATTATTGTATTTTTACCAAGAAAATTGTATATCATGCACCAAAAACATGTTTGAAAATAAGAATCTTTAAGATAAATTAACAATTTTATTTTCATATATGGCAATGTTATTATATTTATTTATGTCTGCTATAATGTCAGGTAACTTAAAAATCAACAATTGTAGTTTAGGGCATTATGAATTTTGTATAATATGAGCAATTCTTGGATCTCTGCACTATACTACAGAGTATGTTACCAAGTAGTTTTTCCTTTTCCAACTTATGGCATGTTTAGAAAGCGTCGTCTGGTAATTATAGCTGTAGTTGCACCATTCATTCATCACTGAATACAGTGTCACGAACAGATGCCAATTTTGGTGGCTTTTTTTCCATCAGGCCCGTCATCCATCAGAGCTACTTGCAGTTTGCTCTGATGGGGCCTGCTGTTGGCATCACACCATATAGCATTCGTCTGGTTGCAAATGTGTAGAAAGTGTTTGGAGTTGTCATTAAAGTTCCAGTACAGAGCAATTAATTCTTCACTATCACCGCTTTAAAAGACAGATACATCGCTCATTAGAGTCGATGGGTTCTGGTATAAGAAAAAAAAAAACATGTTACGACTTGTTCCTGTGAAAGTCCAGCTATATATGTCCCACGAAAAAAATGGACCAGTCAAGCATATATAAACACTCAACCACCAATCGTTTTGGTCTGTTGTACCAAACTTAGTTTTATCAAAATTGGGACCTGTTAAAATATTCCAAAATTGTTTACGCTATCTCCAAACAAGTATTTTGCTACATACTATTTTCCCCCCAAGTAAATCCTATAAGATGGGTATTGATTTACGGGCATGTAGCTAACAAATCCCATATTTATATATAGTATAAAGGTATATATTACATCAACTGTTTAGTATTCTATACTGAGACAGTATGGATGAACATGATGAAGGGTAACATGCTCTAAAAACCAAACATTATTAGAAAATTATGCAGTTTATTTACAAGGACCTGTAAAAGGCCTCAATTCCGGTCACGTGTCATTTACGAGGAAAACAAGCAGACCATGCACGATTATGCCTCTTTCAAATTTGTCAACTTTTCTGATAGATAACCCTTTTGTACCCAATGACGTAAATTAACGAACGGCGTCACGCCTCGATGAAATAATGAAACGCTCGAGAAATATATGCATTAAAGTGCACATTTTGATATTAATAAGCCGAACTAGGACAAGCATAATCGTTCACTCTTCGTGTTTCTTTCAAAAGGCCCATAAATACATAGTTTGACTGATCAACAGCTCCAAGTTTTCACTGTCGATTAATTCGTGATAGGCTTGATTTCAGCGAAGAAATGACGTAGAAAAAAAAAACATGCCAATTTAAAGGCTGCTAGCTAATTAAAAACAAATTATGCAGCGAGCATGTTGCCTTTGCTATCGCCAAGTACATGCAAGGCTATTACCAGTGCGAGTTCGCACAGGGACCGAATTAAGGTTTTATCGTGCAAAGGAGTAATTGCGGAAGTGAAGCAAGGGAGAGATTAAATACGCATTAAAACTATTAAACTAATTAATAGTTTGGGGCGAGCCAACATTCGCCATAAGCCCGTGTTCAAGAGCATATGTAAAACATAGGACTTACCAAAGAACACACTGCTCTTGAACGCTTGTGGAACATTCGCCTATGCAACGGCCAATATCAAGCTCCTGAAAAAAAATCATATCAACTTTAAATATTCAAAAATCGTGAAACATTTTGTCTTAAGAGCCTTTGAGCCACTAAAACAACCAACCATTTTGTGTAGGTACAAGTAGAATTCAGGAGGATGCAACATTTTGTAAAATACGTAATGCGGTCAAAAAGTCTTGCATATTCGTTTATTATTCGAAAACCAGATGACGTACAAAAAAACTGAAATAGCCATTTTAAAGAGCAGGAAATATGGTTTTAGGTCACTTCATGTCACATTCATGCAGAATTTCGAACAAACTATTTCGCACAGAAAAAAATCACTTTCAGTGCAGAAGGCCCTGCTTTTACAAAGTGGCCTTATTTCATGTTGAGTATAGGACCATGTTTTTTTTGAATTTACAGTACATGTTTATAGAGTTTTGGTCTCTTCAAAATCGCAAGTACCAAGCCAAACAGTCCCACTGGCCTTCTCTTGCTCTGGGCATTATTTAATAAATTTACAAACCTCTACCTTGAAATTTGTTGGTTTATGGATGCTCTGAGTTTTTACAAAGCATGATTTTCGCAAACGAAAAGGATAAAAAAAATGTTATCATTATATTCATCTATTCTTCCAAATTTTCCAAGTCATGATTTTTAATCATTTTCCTGTGAAGTTTTCATGCATCAGATATTATCGAATATTTATCATTGTATCCTTATGCTAATAATGTTAAGGTGCTCATGAGACATGCATCACCACAAGTTAAATTATTTAAATATAGTTTGGGTACAGAATTAAACCTTACAGAGGTACCTTATAGGACTCATAAATGATATTTTGTATGATAAATGAAACAGTCAACAGACTTGAAACGCTTTCCCCAAGTATTATGTAGGTTGCATGCATTTAAACATTTTTTTCTTCAAAAACCTGTATCCCATAATCAGCACTATTTCTGCGTACGTGACTTTTTCGAATTCGGTCCCTGATATTCAGGTTTATACCAACATTTGTCAACTAATTAAAACCACTGTTATAAAAATCCGAAAAAGGCGAAAAAAACCTAAATACAGGTTATGCATGACGCGCAAACTATAGCTTTAATAATGTCAAACGGCTTAGTATTTTTGGTAAAAAACCAACAACAGTGGCATAAATAGTATAGTCTGGCGTGGGTGGTCAAAAATTTATACATGCCCATATTTCACTGCTGGCCGAACTTTAAAACAGCTTGGGAATTCCCGAAGTTGTTGGGCTTCCCCGTTTTAAAAGGTCAATTTTCTACTTTTTTTTTTTTGCTAAAAATAAGCGTAGTTTTGGTAAACGCTTTTATGGTAAACAAAGTAATAAATTCCACAAGAGTTGCGACTGTAAACCGAAACAGAAAAGAATGGCTGGACATGTGCACGACCAGAAAGTCCAGGAATTCGCTTAACTCACGTTTGATGGATGAAGACGTGTCCATGTTTCTTAAGTAAAATTTGTCAGCTGAGAAACGCGCATAAAATTGAGCCGTCATAATGCTAATTATGGCATCATTTCTGAATTGCATCATTTTGTCGGTTTCACAATCATAAAAAAAAAAATTGAAACTTGCAAAGTTGGCTCACCTTAACTATTTCTAAGGTAGAATTGAGAGTTGAATTCCAAATCCTGTCAACAAAAACACCTTTGTATTGCATCCTATAACATTCTTGGGTGCAGGTGCATTCTTCGATAATGCTAGTACAAACTGCTCCTATATCACCATTAAAACGTGATGTTAAAGGCATTACCATTAAATAAAAAGGTGGAAACATAGTGAATCATACCATTGGGTCCTTCGATCGTCACTGTTCTGTTTCGCAACGGCCTACATTCCAAACCTGAAACGGTACAATAATTGGCGCTAAAGTTGTTTCTCACACCATGATTTTTAATGAAATATTACATCTTTTTCTCAGGAAATTATCGAAAATATAGCCTTAACTATGATGGAAAATTTAGACATTTTCTATTTACAATTAGAATATAGAAAGACGCCAACTGCACAACTAGAATACCCTAGAAAGTGGGTTATTGCAAATTTTAAAATATTACGAAAAAAAAAACCGAGTCTAAAGGTGCGTATGCACCAAAAGAAACATTTAGAAACATGAAACATGAAACATAATATACATGCTACCTTGGTGTGTCCAGAAGTGTTTGTGAAACATGTGTTGGAAACGGCTATTTTCTGACACATGAGGCGGTCTGGATCAAAGGAAATTTGGGACACATGTTTCGAAAAACATGCTGGAAACTTTGTTTCAGCGTTGCTTGTGAATGTTTCATGTGTTTGTGTATGTTTCCTGTGGTGCACACCGACCTTTACAATCATTAGAGTGATAATTCACAATATTCAATAGATTGCCTGAATATTAATATAAACATGAACAAATCATTTTGTGGCGAGGTTTCAGCGCCCCCTTGTGGAGTATGAGCGTTTAGCACTCATTTACTTCAGAAAAAGTTATTTGTTGCCGAATCCCCCAACAAATATTTAATCGCATGAAGATGCAGGAGTAAAAAATCGCGGCAATGTTGGAAATGTCATGTGTTAAAGGCTCATTATGTTAAAATGTTATTTTGACTTGAACCTGAATTAATAAAAGTTTATCCAGTTGGCCACTTTGAATGCTATTAATGTAGTCCCCTATCACTTAAAAATGAACATATCATTCCATTAATAATCAACTTGTAAGCAACTCAGCAACACACGTGGCTTGTATAATTCCCACTGCGACTTTAATAAAGACATGTAACATTTTTTGTTGCTGGTTTTCATTATGGATCAAGATTTGGTACGCAATGGATCTAGGTGTGGTATAACGATATCGCAAATGTGTATACGTGAGTTGACTATAATGGTGTTCCCCAATGGCCAAACGTTCATTCATCAACGGCTTATCTTAATCGCAACGTCTTAACTGTGCTGCAAAGCATCCGTCTTGATTCTAGCACCTGCTGCACCTCAATTAATGATCGGATCACAACACAAGCGTCATTGTAGACAGTTTTTTTTTTCTCCGTTGTATAGTAAAATACTATACGGTGTAAACACAGAAGGGGCATTCCCGAAACTCATTCATTTGTATTGATTTCTTTTATGTCGACCTATACGTGACAATTAATTATTATAGATTGCTCGATTAAGAGGCTTCGTAAAGTTAATCCCCTGGCGGAAAATCCTTAACATTAGCCAGCAAACTTTAGGATTACGCCGGTTAATCGATCAATGTTCTACCGCAATTCCTCATAGTTAAATGCCGTAAAAAATGGTGGTGTTGGAAACAATCAAAGGGCTGTTCATAAATCACGCCACGTGATTTTGGAAACTTAATTTTGACCTTGTTAAAAGTATCTTATGTTAAGTACTTAAACAGACCCAACATTTCGCACATGTCTGCAGTTTAATCAGTTAATTGGGGCCATTGTCACATGTGCTGACCCAGTTCTATAAAATAACGCCTTCTAATTGGCTGAACCTACTGCAATGGGGCTTGTGGAAGTGCTGGAGAGAAAAAAGGAGGTTTTAACTTCAAGTTGCTCTTGCAGTCTATCTTGGTAGGCCTGTGCAAGCTGCATTTGTGCCCATTTTACAAAAGGCACTCAACTTGTGGACCTTGGCAGAGCTGCTTAAATCTAATGCGCATGTGCACCATATGTGGGCCAAATGCAGATAGTCCAACTGCCCAAGTGAAAAGTTCGTTCGAGTACCCCTACTGTCAAAACTTCTGCCATTGCAGTGGCAGACAAGTTAGGCATGTAAGCATGTCTGATGGCGTCCTTTTCTGTGGGTCGCTGATGAAATTGGCCCCCATAAACATTAGGTACTATGTTGAAAATTATGTAAAAGCTTATGAATTTTTTTTAAATGATTTTGTTATAAAAATTGAATGATAATCATATGGTTGCAGGTGGGCCCCCTGGTAACAATTATTTTAAAATAGTTTACGATAATAAGGGGCTATTCAAAAAGAACGTCCTCAAGAGGGAGGTGGGGGTCTGCTGACATGTGAATGCCATGTGGACAGGGGGAGGGAGGGAATAGCCATTGTGGACGTCCACTAATGATGTCATTTTTCAGTTCTTGGATTTCCTATTTAATTAAGTTTTAATGATCAGTGAAAGGGGAAATTGACACCAGAAGAAATGCGTCCCAAGTCCCAAACGTGCTTGAATTTTTAAATATCTCGGGAAACTCTGGAATAATGCCTAACTTTGTGTCAAACACCAATTTTATGCTGGAATTTCCCTTCGAGGTCAGGAAATTTCCGTTTATTATGAAAAATTTGGGAATAGGCCATGGAATTCGTAGCAAGTAGTGCTTGGAAATTTATAGTTGGGCTTTTGTATGTTCCAAAAAAAATTCTGGACACCCTACTTTTCAAAAAAAATAAAAGACGACAAAGCGGGGTGGGAGTGGGGTGTACTTGGCTAAAATAGACACCATGTGGACAAGGGGTAGAGTAAGGGGAGAAATGATTCAATTTTTTAAGGAATTTCGGGGATTTCTTTTTTGAATGGTCCCTAAAGGTATAATTGTTTTGCAGGTACAATATATTTATATACATATAAAAACATCATTTGAAAATCGTGAAATTCGCTTTGGAATTCAAAAAAATGAAAGTTTAAATGTATGATGCATGGAAAATGCAGTGATTATGAAAGCGTACATGTATTTGTAGTCATGCTTTTGATATGCCCAATTGTCCATGGTTACTTAAATGTGCATTTGATTTGGAAAGCCAGATTGTTATATATGTTGACATACGATCTTGCGAATGTAATGTAATGCTTATTTTTAAATAAAGAAACCCAATAATGCAAATTTACATCAACTTTCGTTAGCTTTGAAAAGAACCATAGATATATAGAAAGAAAAAAAAGTTACTAAGTCGTATATATAGAGGACATTACCTTCTTGGCATGGACCCCGACAAGAGCCGACATCCACTTGGGTTTCATACGGAGTGTCGCTGAAAAAAGCCACTTTTCTGGATTTCCTGCTACAAATCCGGGGCTTATTAACGCACTGACAATCCTCGATGATTTCCACATCAATCAACCCGTGTAATAAGTGAATTTTTTCTGATCGAAGCTTTGAAGGAACGCACTGACCGTTGGACGTACATGAATGTCTCTCATGAAAACGATGGTCAACTGCTTCAGAAGCAGCCTACACAGAAAATGTAGAAAATGGCGCAATTCAATTTACAAGATATGATAACATGATTATAAGGCATTTTCATCGTAAATTTTGAGCATATGGTGAAAACTAAATGTAACACAATCATCCTTTTTCTAATATCATACATGACTTAAAAATAAAATGAAAGTTTTTCATTATCAAAATATAAAATGTGTTTATAATTTCTAATGTGTTGAAAATCAACAGCAATATTTGATAATACAAATGATGTAAATATGCAATTCTTTTTTAAAAATTCTATTTGCTAAAACAACAAAAAAATGTGAAAATAGCATGTACGAGTGGTGGTCAAAATGTGTTTCATATTTGTTTATTATTCGAAAATAAAATTTTACGAGAGGGGTATAAACAATCTCATCAAACATTGGGATAAATGTGTCAACAAACTCGGGTTCTACATAGAAAAATAGCAAATTTCCTGCTCATTAAAATGGCTATTTCAGTTTTTTTGTACGACATCTGGTTTTCGAATACTAAACGAATATGCAACACATTTTGACCGCCCCTCGTATATCGTACAAAGCATTTTCAAAAACTTGTAAAAATAATTTTAAAAATTTAGTATAATATATCAAGGCGTAATAAGATATACTGTATATTCCACAATATTAAGTAAAATAAGCTATTTTATACGAAAAGCACTAAAGACTGCATAATTGGTAAACAGGCAGTGTGGTCAATTGAAAACCCTTGCGTATGGGAAGTAATATTAAAGTGGTAACTTATTTCAGTTATGGGTAAAATAAGATTTCAAAATGGGTTGAAAAAACGGACTTTTGGGCTTAAGAACTACAGATGTCTGAGTCATATTAATAATTGGAACGAAAAAGAAGTAACTGCCAAGCACACAGCTTGCATTAAATGCGTTCTGAGAATATAATCGAAAATGCACCAAAAAAACAACCTAGAAATACTTCAAAGACTCTCAGAGACGTTATATCAAAAATGTTTATGCCACTGTAATTTAATTTACGTTCTATAAAATAAAAATCAGAAGCAGAAAAGCAAGAAAATCGATACTAATCATTTTTGAAGTGCCATGTTGTGGTATGGAGCGCTTAGCCTGCAGCAGAAGGATTTGCACTCTTATAATATCATCGAGTTTCCAACTCATAAGCCTAAATATTGCTACATTAATATTTTATTGTATTGCGTTCGGTGGGGTTGATGTATGAACAGTTTTTTTAATGCACAAAAAACAGACGGCAGATTAACAGCGCGTATATGGCAAATTCAAACTACTCAAATTATATGCAGTTTAAAGCATCATAATATTAAATTCAGGATTGAAAATATGCATTAATTTTAGTGGAAAGGGGAGATATCGATGAAATTAAATTCCTCTCTAATAGATTAAAAATCACGACGGAAATTATTAGATTTTTTTATTAAATGCATGCCATGAGCAGTTTGTTCATCATTTTTTACTAAAATGATTTCTATGCGTTATACTCTAAATTAATTATCTAACTTAACCTTGACATCAAACATTTCAAAATATTGTGCATGCAAAAGTAACATTGTGGAATATACAGTATACGAATATACAGGGTGAGCCAATAAAAAGTAAGCCAACTTTATACAAATCACAAAAAGGTTATTTGTTAATGGAATTTAATGAAAATTTGTACAAATATTGTTTTTCTCGTTACTTTCGAATTGCCCTCGTTCATGTTCTTTTTTAATCATTCGAATCATTCGAATTTGTCTTTAAAAATGGCGTTCACGTACGTTCCAGTGCTAGGCAATTTTTGAAACTGTTTCCGGAGAAAAGTGCTAACTTTGAACACAAATTGAAATGGGGAATTTTTTTGTATCCTATTTAAGTACACAAGTACAAATTTTCAATAAATTCCATTAACAAATAACCATTTTATGATTTTTATAAAGTTGGCTTACTTTTTATTGTCCCACCCTGTATTTAATAATAGTGTGAAATTCATTATATTTAAAAGCTAATTTATCCATGCACATGCACTTTTTAAATAAATGTATACTATTATAATGTGTTAAACAAATCTGAGCTTACATTGATCAAAACTGATGAATTTGAAATCGTGTTTCGACCTCTGTTGACTTTATGTTTAGGTCTGGATGTGCAAAAGTGCCTGCAATGTCCAATGTCGAGATAATGGCTACTTCCAGTAATATCTTCAATTAAATTTAAATTCAATAAAAGAGTTAAAAATCGATTAATAATAAATTGTTTTCCATTAGCATATCCAACCACGAAAACTGAAGTTTGCAAACTGTAAAAAGAGCAAAGGTTGCCCATTTTATCTCCAGCATAACACATTAATTTAATCCTATAGCGAGCTCTCTCAATTTTCGCTAAACAAACAGAAAGATTAACATCAAACTCTGTTTAACCTTTTGAACAATGCGCATTTGTTCGTGAAATTGAGACAGTTTGCAAGTGCTTCAAGCGAATATAGCAAGATACGTTTCATTGTAGCTGAAGCGTAATAATGCAAACAACACAACCAGCAACAATTGTGGTTATACAACACACAAAGCCCAGTGTCACTATTTCGTCAAACCATTCTACCGAACAATGATGCATGTGCTATCTTCGCTATTTCACAATAAAAGCGCAGCAATGGTCTTATAACATGTATATGTCACTAGTTTTAACTAATTTTAAAATTCTTGCTTTCCTTGCAGGTAAACATCTTACAAGAAATGTGTTTTTCAAACAGTGTGCCACTGGATCTTTGGGGAAAAGAATAAAAACTTATTTATATTACGAGGGGTGGTCAAAAAGTCTTGCATATTAGTTTCTTACTCAAAAACAAGATGTCGTACAAAAAACCTGAAGTAGCCATTTTAATGAGCAGGAAATTTACTGTTTTTCAATGTAGGACTCGAGTTTGTTGACAAATTTATCCTAACGATTGGTGAGATTGTTTATACCCTTCTCGTAAAATGCGTTATGTTGGCTATGCAGATATTGCCGAACTGCAAGTTTCACATCAACGTCCGTTTAGAAATTTTTGAGTACTATTTTTGACTAAGAGATGAAAATCGCTTATGCGAGAGGGGTATAAACAATCGCATCAAACGTTGGGATAAATTTGTCAACCAACTCGGGTCCTACATTTACAAATAGCAAATTTCCTGCTCATTAAAATTGATATTTCTGTTTTTTTGTACGACATCTGGTTTTTGAATAATAAACGAATATGCAACATATTTTGACCGCCCCTCGTATATAAAACTTCCTCTTTATGAATATATACCTAGATCGATACTGCGTATCGATAGTAACATCGGTATCTTGTATATTACAGTATTTTTTAAGTTTTAAAAGTTTACAAATTTAAAAAAAAAAAAAAATTCTTGAAAGAGTACATTTCTTTGCTAGGCCAATACTTTCTAATTTTCATATTTCTTTGGATTATGCAAAATACTTATCATTCACGTGCATAACTGTAACCTTACCATATAAAAGATTTAAATTTTTTATAGTACAGGTGAATATTAAGATTTTGCAGAAGTTTAGTCAAGATGTATTAGAAATACCGACTACTTCTAAATCAATGGTATTTTGCAAACATGTCTCTTTAAAATTCGAGATAAAAGATAGCGATTGTAATTTTCGAAATTTTAGTACAAACATATATTTTTACTTATTTTTGGAAAGCATATTTTGCGTTGAGAAAATCGATAAATAGACCTACCAAATCCGACGTTCACTAATTTCCTTTGTCGCGCACAACAGCGATTAATAACTTGGAATGGTACGTCCATTTCTTGATTTATTATGGCTGGCGTGATTGTTTCAACTTTGACCTCCTCGTTGATTTGATCATTAACAGTGGGTTTGGTTTCATCGTTGTTATCAATTCTTGCACTTGACTGATCTAAGAAGTCTTCGATCTCATTCAACGCTAATCCTATATTGCAATGTCAAACAATTTTTTCCATGTACCAGAATGATGATATTATCCTCCAAATTATACACATTTTTATACAAAAAAAATATACATATATAATAAATTTCATGCTCAAAGAAGAATTGAGTAATTACAGGTTAACTGAAAACTATATTCTTAATCAATATGTAGTCTTATATGTTTCTTGACATACTCATGAATGTACAAAAGTAATCCTAACATAATTTGACAAAATATAAAACAATATTTGATGAAATGATAAATATACCTTAATCAGATTTGATAGAATTTCAAAATGTCATGTAATTCAGAATCAAATAAGATTTAGCTTTGTCAAAGTAATACATTTTCAAATAATATGCATTAATAACAATTAAACTAAAAGAGATTCAAAAATAGAAATTTTGCTTGATTTGAAGAAATTTCTCATACAATTTTTTTACAATTTCCAACAAATTCTTTTATGCATTCTCACAATTTCGTATCAACTTTATCACAATTACTCCAAAAAAAATGTTATAATTTCAAATTCGCTTGAAATAAAAGAGTGGATTTGGGTTTTACTCATAAAAACATATACGAGAATCCCAGTATATACTGTAGGTGTCATTAATCTATGTGTAGTCACGTTTTGGATTAAATCCTTGATTAAGTATAGAAAAACTAAATCGCCATAAAACGTGAATGGCAATTCAGCATTTCTTGGAATGCTGTCTTATCATTTTTTTTTTAAAACTCTCAGATTACTTTTTAAAATGCTCCTAGAGTCGACTTACCCACATTGGATGAAACAAGGATGCTGCAACAGGAGATGATGATAATGAAGATGCTGAGCCTGAAAGGATCGCCTACGCCAGCACTGCATTTCAGCAAGGATTTCATCGTTTCTTGTTCTAGAAGCTGGACAGCGATGAAAACAACGTCTAATTTGTAACGAAGTGATAAATTAAAGGGTGAATTAAAATTGAGGGAGAAAGCAAGTTCGTGATGAAGGCAGACAGCGCGTTGGCAGATAACTGACATTGGCCAGATTTGCACCTGATAATTATCCCCTCGTCGATGGCCACGGGGCAAAAACAAGCGTTTTGCCCAATATAATTTGCGTGAAATTACTCCGCCCCATGGAACTGCTTATTTGGATCCTCTAGGTCGCCTATCATTGGCATATGTCGATACACTTCCAAAACCGATTAAGTTTATTGGACGTTCTTGCACGTATAGTGACGCATCACGATTCAACTTACTCACCCGGCATCGTAAATCAACAGGTGACTGATCATCGACTGATGCAAGTCGCCGCTACCGCCATCTTGAATTTCTCCTCAATTTGTCTGCCCTAAACAGAAAAAAAAAATGTACACGAATCAGAAGAAATCCACGTTTTTGGTAAGGGGTTGACTTGTGCCCTCCTTAACCTTTCCTTCTGTTTGATCAAACCATTTATTCAGGAAATAAGCAATATCGAAGCGTGCCTGCACGTACAGGTTTATTTGTGCTGCAGTGTTCGGCTTATATTTGGCTGAATTGGTATTTTTTTGTAAATATACATGTTTTGGGGTTTTTCAGAACTATTGTCTCTTTTGAGAACTACAATTTCAGTTGTCAAAGGTTTCTCAAAAGTGGTATTCATAATGTAGGAGTAATTTTGAGACGAATTTTACATTAAGAGGGATTACAACTATATCCTTTTCAATGGGTTGGGTTTGCAAAGATACTCACAGTTGAATGAGGGAGGTTTGGGTGGGGGTGAAAATTGTTTGGGGTGGCTTGATGGATCAGCAAGGGCCAGCGCTTGTCGTTTTTTACTTTGAAATGGTAGATTTTTTAAAAAATTAATATACAAGTTTGAACAATGTCCGTTATTTTGCACACGCTGCCAGCAGGTGGCAGCATGAGATAGACAAGTTGTGAGTGGAAAAATTCAAATAATAATTTAGTTAATATTAATTTTAAAAAATCTACTATTTTAAAGTGGAAAATGACAAGCGGGGGCCCTTGCTGATTTATTAAGCTATTTTAAACAATTTTTATTTTTATTTAATCTCTTTTTGTATGACTGTGAGTGTCTTTGCAAATTTCACTGATTGAAAGGGATATGGTTGTAATCCCCCTTTAAACTTAAGCATAAACTGTATCATAGCAGTGGAAGAAATTCAAAGGTACTAACTATTGCAATTCCAGATTTATTCAATGTCATCTTTAAGAACGTCTACAATCGTTGAAGATCTCCAGAGGCGGATTTTAAAATGTTTAATTTACTAAAACGAAGATGTTTGCTGCACGGATTCTCCAAATAAAATTTGGTACGACTCGTACAATGATCTATCTTTCGTTATTTCTGATAAAAATACGATGCCATTTTTGGAAACATGACAAATATTGTGTTTTGCCTGCATCATCTCAAAGGAACTGAATAAATAGTTCGTAGGACTTTTAAAGCTAAGATTAAGTAAATTTTAGAATATTTATGTATATTCCAGACTCCCCAATAAATATAAAATTTGTAAATCATAGTGTAGTTTATTAAATGCATGCATGTGCAGCAGAATTATGCTAAAAACTATGTGCATACATTTTATTGCTTTTTTTATACAGTTTTATTGCTAAAACATGGTACCAATCAACTGATAATATATGCTTAACATGTACAATATAATAATAATAAGTGAAATATTAAGAAAATATCTGCGAAGTGCAATGAAACGAAATATGTTCCATGAGGCAAATGAGAAATTTTAGAATGTTTAATCTACAACGATGTTTTTGACATTTATGACACTGTAACAAGTCACTCATTACATTCGGGCTTTTCATATGATTTCCATATAGTCAATGCTACGTAAATCGCTCAAATAATATAATTTTGTTTTAATTTTCTGGAGTGTTGTCTTATGCAACTGGGAGCGAAAATTTGTATTAACCTTACACTTTAGATGATTTAATGATTTTACATGTTTTTCCCACGCCTAGTTGCTCATTAGTGCGAAATTCTCGAATTTAGGTTCCTGACAATATTATAGTCATTTGATTTACTATTGTAAGAGTCGTGACTTAAAAATCGTGAGTGAGCTTTTTTGGTCAAATAATTCGATCATTTGTAGGCTCTGTCAACTGATTAAACAATAAAATGTGTCTATATTTTATTCTTTGCATTTACGAAATTGTTAGCAAAATAACCTCATCTTAATTTATATTTTTATATTTATATTTATATAACCTCATTTAATTATACTCGAAATATAGCAAAATGGACAGCTCACGACATTTTCGGGGTTGTGTTAAAAGTACATGAAACTAAAATGTGACAATTACATCAAAGACCATATAATTACAAACCCTGTACATAATGATATTTTGATATCTCATATATGGAAATATAACATTATTCTGCATATGATTCCCACAACTAAGTATAGCAAAATAAGTAAAACAAAATAGTAACAATAACAATATCATCTAGATTTCATTAAATGGAGATCGACACCCTCCGAGTATGCATGTATCACATACTTATTGCTTGTCCCTTGCAACTATTTCATTTAAAAATATACGAAAATTTTCTCAACTGTTATTCATTGATTTTTTGTCAGCTTACAGATGTCAGATATCATATGAATTTTACCAAATCATAAATCCTATTAAATTTTTACGAGCTCTGCTTTTTACTGAGAATGCTAAATAAGCATTCGAATTAAATGTATTAAAACGCAGTCAAGCAATTCATGAACCAAAAATGTTTGCCCAGCTTCTATTAATATTTAATTGGATGTTTAAATCAAGATTGGCAATGCATTTGTTTCCTCTTCTTAATTAGTTGTTAAAGTCATATCAAGTAACAGAAAAATACCGTGTAAACAAAAGTCGATTACATCTTAATAACGTTAAACTACATAGCGGCACTACGTTTTAATTAGTGCAACTGTTGAAAATATATTTTTAATCGGCATTAACAAAGAAAACGGCCATTAAAATTATGTTTAAACACCAATTTATACTCCGTTTCTTGTTATCTCCTTATTCGTATCCTGAATTGCATTGCCTCTGTATACCTCTTTGAACTTCCTATGGTTATATGTAGTATTTCAATTTGAAATGACGTCAATTCAAACGCCGTATATATGGGAAGGGGGGGGGAGGGGGGGGAGAAAGGGATATTCGGGATAGATCCCTTCCTTCTTAATTAATTTTTAGAATCTTAATGTTTTATAATCTTATACAGTCCTGTTGCTTAACATTCTTATAACCATAATTTACAATTTTGTGACCTGATTGTTTTAGATTCTTAAAACCTTAAATGTTTTAGAATCTTACTTGTACAACATTAATGTTTTAGAACCCTGAAACCGTAATGTTTTAGAATCTTACTTGTGTAACATTAATGTTTTAGAACCCTATAACCGTAATGTTTTAGAATCTTACTTGTATAACATTAATGTTTTAGAACCCTATAACCTTAATGTTTTAGAATCCTGTAACCTCAATGTTTTGGAATCTCATAATCTCAATGTTTTGGAATCTCATAATCTTAATATTTTAGAATCTCATAACCTTAATGTTTTAGAATCCTACAACCTTAATGTTTTAGAATCCTACAACCTTAATGTTTTAGAATCCTACAACCTTAATGTTTTAGAATCCTACAACCT
>JAQGBW010002367.1:0-20213 GCA_034698625.1 Julus scanicus
TAGTGAAAAACTGATCAGGGTGTCAGCTTACCACCTTTTACTTTATAAATAAAAAAATAAAAAAAAATACAATTCAATTATAACCATTGTAATTTGCATTTAGTGTAAATGTGCATTATGCATATTGTAATTTAGTGTTTTTCAACTCACAACATACCTAAAATTCTCTTCATTACGTTATTTTTTGGTCCCAAAGAACGTCATTTTTTTTTGTGGTAAAAATGACGAACTTTCCTTTTTTCTTTTCTTGGGCACTTTCACTGTTATTTTTCTCACAGTAAGAACTATTTTCACAGAGCCTGTCGGAATTTTTTTTTAAGAAAATTATACTCATTATGTATCATAATCGAAAGCTTGGAATTAGTTGAAAATCAATTCTCTATTGAACAACTGGGTGTGAAAATGACCATTAAACCTATAATGAGCTTTATTATGTCTAATAAACCTGTCTTTCAAAATTTCCCCGTTCGGGGTTTTAATTATGGAAATATGGAACAAGGAGGGGAAATAACTGGGAAGGGGCATGAAAGGGAGAGCTGCGCTAAGTGCAGTGAAAAAAAAAGAAATTGTAGTTTTGTTCATATAAACGGCCATTCAAAAAAGACGTCTCCGAAATTCCTTCAAAAATTGACCCACCCCTCCCCTGTCCACATGGTGTCCTGTTTAGGTCAAACCCCCATCCACCCTCCCCGTGTGTTCATTTGTAGGTGTTTGGCACCTGATAAAGATGCAATAGCCGAAACCTTTTGCAATGCTCACATTTATCTAAATGTGGTAAAAATTGTGTTTTTTTATTTGTAAAGTTGGACCATAAAGAACCTTAGTACATATTCTGTTTTATTGTCAGGGATTTAATTGATGACAATCTTATTTATTTATTTATTTTTTTGAGACAATTTGCAAACTTCTCATACCTAGTACAGACCAAAATGTTTATGAAGCTATGTTTCTGTTTCGTGTTTGTTCTGGTCTGTACTAGGTAGTAATACAACCATGATATTTGATAACCCCATTTATGGAGGACCCCTGTCGTATGATCTAGAACAATACCCACGTGATAACCAGGGCTCCCAGCATGCATTTCGCCCGTTCCAAGTTCGAAAAAAACAAAATGGCGGATGATACAAATCACGAAAAATATGAAAATCGACGCCGGAATCTGAAATGATGGCGATTTTTAGTTACTCGTTTATGTGACTCGGTCGGGGAAACGCCTCGGGATCAAAGCGGTGAGTTAACTGTCGCCGATTAAAGGTTTCGTGTGCGCTGCATGGACCCAGGTGAGAAGGTCACCCGCCCTTTTGTGTCACCACCGTTTTTTTTTTATCTTCCTCTTTTTTTCTATACGTTATTTTGTCACTGGGGTTGTATTTCGACGCGTCGTTGCCCCCTCCCGAGCGAGTTTTTTCTCTCTCTCCTTCTCTTTTCGGCCTTTAGGCTTAAGTGATCGCCTCTAATTGGATTCGAATTGATGCCTGAAGTCGGTGCCTTTGATGTTCGTTAAGCGTAACGCTGCTTCTGCTTTGCTCTCCCTCCCTTCCTTCCTACCCTCGTAGCCGTTTAAAAACAGAAACGCGGTCCATCTACAAAGGGGTTTACATTCGATTTAACGGCCGATTAGTTAAACGGAGTAAGCTCCAGCGTAATCCGTGTGATATCAGGTGGGAACCATCACTAAGCTTTACGAGTTTTACTTAAAAACGACTATTTTCTGAACAACGAATGTAGGTATGTTGCCGTTAGTTATAATGAGAGGTTTCTTAATTAACTAAAGGCGTAATGTGGTGCTATTGGTTATATACATAGTTTGTAAAAGCGGTGCCATTTTTGGGGCGAAACTGTTAATTGGAGTCACGTTTTTACACGAAATGGCATTCTTGATTAGAATGGCACTTTCCACGTGATTTTTTGGTTAGTTTTAAATTCCCTCATGAATCTGGGGTTTAAAGGACACTGGCTAGATGCCAAGATGCAGATGGTAGCTGGAGGGTGACATATCTTTGTTGTTATTATAGTCACGCAAAGTATCGAAGACTTATTAGTTGATGGCCTTCGCGATGCCTCAATAATCTACTTCCAGCACGCAAATCGGTCTAGACGTTAATTTTATCTTCCAAACCCGTGGCATCTGGTGGCTAAATTTGGAAACGTCATCCGGGTTGGGATTTATTGTCCTATATTTAATGAATAATGAAAGCGGGTGATATCAAAAACAGTCTTGAAAATGGGATCCACAGGTGTTGGGCCTAGAGACTTAAATTATGCAGATTAGGCCTACATAGGACTTAATCGTGTACCGAGACTGACACTCCTCCTTCTTCTATTTCTCTTTAATTATTTTATTATTGCGGAATTCATACTGGGTTGTGTAATTTAGGTGACTGCATGCTTTTTCTGGATTGTCAACATTTTGCTTCTTCTGGAGAAGATGATGGAATAGTTTAGCTGTCATTTTATATATGTTCATGAGTCACCTCGCTCACTCTTTTTATCTCATCTCAAGTAGTTTCCGATGGGTGTTACGTATTTTTCGGTCGTCCCCCGACGTTCGGGGTGGGGCTCGTCCACGAAGGAATGCTGGCGATGCGGTTGGAAAGAGATAAACGTCGTAAAATAAACGAGCGCCACGCTTCGTCCTAGTCGTCGTTTTAGTTGTTGTTGTTTTAGTTTATCGTTCGCGTACGCTGGCAGGCTGCGTGATAACATCTTCGGCCTTTTTCCCTTTTGCCGCAAACTGACCGCCACCGTCGTCTCAACACCCACGCCAAATGTTTCCATATCAAAGGAAGCCGCCTTTGGTGCACTTAAGGCGCTTCCCCCATTCGCCCTCTCTATCTCAAAACACACGGACACTGCGATAAATGAATTAACCATGTCCGCACTCCAGTTCCTCGACGAATAGCACCCCCAAAGGAAAAAGTTTCAAGAAAGTACTTGAGATAGTATGATGTGGATAAGCGCAGAGTCGCACTTGGACTATGACCAGTGGATAGTAGCCCCGCTTGCAAGACGTAGAATGGCACCTCGTTGGACATAGGCTCCTTTGCAAGTGTTCCAGCTGGTCTAATGCGCGTGAGGCGGATAGAAGCAGAGTGGCACTTGGCGTGCATTCAGCTCAGGCACGTGTAAAACGTAGAATGGCACCTCGTTAAGCATAGGTTCCTTTGCAAGTTTACCAGCTGGTCTGAGGCGCGTGAGGCGGATAGAATCAGAGTGGCACTTGACGTGCATCCAGCTAAGGCACGTGCAAGACGTAGAATGGCACCTCGTTGAGCATAGGCTCCTTAGTTACGGACGACATCACGTGACACGCGATTCGTAGTTTATGTGGTGATAACAAAACTGTCGTGCATTTTGCATATCAGCATCTTTTTTAAAATATTGAAATCCTAACTAATATAAAGAGTATCTTAAATTCCATTTCAGTCATAAAGTACCTTAGTTTCTATAGCCAAGTCTAAAATCTACAAAACTACAACCTTGCCCTTATAATGGGTGTTAGCCCCTCGATTCTAACAGGCATTAATCCCAACAGGTATAAAGATTCTGGACGGCACTTGTTCCTAACCCTACCTCGGCACACCTGTTGAAAATCCCGGGCCTAATACAAAAGGTGAATAGAGGCTTAAGTGGGCGGGGATCCTCAGATGACCAGTACCCGAGCGTGCCCCCGTTTAAAACGACGGCGGCGTTATACAGGTGTTGATCGTCCCCTCCCCCTCTCTCAACCCCACCTCAATTGACCCTGGGGCGGATGACCGCAGTGGTCGAGCCATTAGAATCGATAATAGAGCTCATTAGAGGGAAGCCCGCGGTTAAGGGGTCACTCTCCGTGGGCGGGGTCAAACGGACCGAAATGGACTGGCGATAATTGGGGGGTCATAACGATAATGGGACCGACACAGGGATGATCGGAGACCCCTTGACCCTTCCAACATGGCCATCGCTTAATGGAGCGTAGAGCACTTATGGGGCGATTTATTGGAGAGCGGAAAGAAACGGGTTAGCGTTTCACTTTCATCTCGAGCTTTTTCCGAAAACAGTATCGCTTTTTTATGAACACTGTTCTGGACATTGTCCAAAAAAAAAACCCTTTAAAAGGTTTTAAATTAAGATCCTAACCCCATGCAGCCACCATTCGTCATGTTTCGAAAGCAATTCCTAGCCAAGAAAATATTCCAGAGCAGTTCAAGTTGTTCTAAATGATTTCTTGACCTTTTTCGTACAAATTTTGACATATTTCCAACCATTCTTAAGATTTTTAGCGCATTGTTTTGAGTTAATTTTCATAGAATCTCGGGCGTGCATTCGAGTTTTCGTCGAATCTCGAGCGTGAATTCGATTTCTCGCGCAATCTCGTGAGTGTTCTCGTTGATTATGAAGCTGGATTAAAACTTTTCATATTTCGGGCATGCATTCGAGTTCTCGTCGAATCTCGAGCTTGATATGCTTACATGACGTCATAACTTTTCATATTTCCTAGTATATGCTTACATGACGTCATATGCCCACGTGTGTGACGTCATATTTTAAGTCGTTTGTAGTGTGGACGCCATCTTTCCATTTCCGTACATCGTATTCTATTTCGACGTCATGTTATTTTTATTACGAAGCCATCGTTCCATTTAATTTTGGAATCATGTTCACAATTTCTAGTCATCATTCCTAAGCCATGACTTAATTCTTTCGCATTTTTTTAATGAAAAATTGTAGAGGTTAACGTGGGGTTAGAAAGATAGAAAGAGTCGCAGAAATCCAATTAATTTGTGTTTTTCTTCCATTTTTCTCTCGATTCGTCCGTAGTAATAATAATGTAGGGCTTTGCATTGCGTGGTGGCTCAAGGGGTTTCCCTAGCCTTTAATAATTGGGCGTCCGCCGTGTTTATACGCTGTTATGTAAACACGGCTGCCTTTGATGGTGCCGCGGCCAATAGGGAGCCTCTTGCACCGCTCGCCTTTAAAACACCCCCCTGCACTGCCAGGCTGGACACTCGGACTCACTCCGCACTACAGGATTAAACGCGACGTCCTCCTCCTCAAGCTCTTGCAGGTAAAGCACTTTTTTTTTTCTTCTCTTATAACTATAAAGTTGTTTTTTTTACGCAAAATTCTGCATCCAGTACTTTACTTTTAAGTCTTGGTCGAGTGAAGAGTGTTGCGCGGAGGGAGGGGCCTAAATCATCGAGATGCATGCTTTTTACACAGCGTATATACTGGATGATCTGCATTATTCCAGTGTGGTTTAAGGGGTTAATCGGAGATTAAGGATAACGGTTATCTTGGCTTTCTGTTTGGTTGTATTTATAGTTCACACAATCTCGTGACAGTTAAGTTAACTTGTGTAAAATGTACAGCACTTGTAAGTTAGGTAAAGTAATGCAACATGATGTTAAACTGTTGTTAAGAGGTGTTGTCAGATTATTTTCTTTATTAAGTTAATCTACCGTCAAATATCTTATGGCACAGTGTGAAAAATGCAAAATGTTACGGTCATATCTTATATATATATATTGCAATTTTCACACTAATGCGCCTTAAAAAATTTGACGGTGGATTAACTTAATGATGATATAATCTGACAACAGCTTTTAACAACAATTTTACATCATATTGCATATAATGTTAAATTATAATATATATTCACATGTTTTTCCACTTTCTGAAATTCTATATCATTGCATAAACTCAAACTGCATAAGCTTTTCTCCAAATTTCTTATTTGTAAGACTCTGCTTTTCTCAATTTTTCAAAAGTAATCATCTTTTAGAACGTTTAGTTCATGCAGAAATCGTAGTTTGTCGGTAAAGATGGCACCACTTCCGGTATGACAACATGGTTCTATTTCCCACTTTCAGAAAGTGTCCTCCACCACGTGACCACCCTCGTTTCCGCTTCCCACAACTGGCTCTAGGGGAGCATGGAGACATGCAAAGTGGTGGCCATGGCGTGGTTGTGGCTGGGGGCACTGCTGTGGTGCTACCATCCCTGGGTGAGCATCACCTGCCAGCCGGCAGAGGGCGCCGCCGCCGCCCCGCGACCTTCGACCTCTAATGAAGCCGTGCAGCACGTGGTACAGAGCCTACACGAGTGCGGGCTGCACGCGACAAGCGCGGCCTTGCGTAGGGTGCGACTGACCAACGACTCGGTCACGTGCAACGACGGATCGCCGGCAGGGTAAGCCTCGACCGTCGTTATTATTTATGGAGGATCTTTGTCCAATCAATCAGCATGAAAAGGTGTATTGTAGTTTCTTCTTCAGAGAAACTCGACGTGCATGTAAAATGTAATGATTTATAGTTTTTTGTGTTAAAATTATATATCAGTCCAAAACCTCTGGATTATTCGAATGGGGCCCCAAATCTTATACGATAAATTTAAATTTATGATGCCACCAAAACGTGCTTTATCTTAGTGATAACAGAAGTGATTTGATGGAAGTATAGGAGTAGTTTTCTAGCAATTAGAATGGTTTAATGACAGTGGGAGTGGCTTAGTATCAGTGAGTGGTTTTAACATCTGTGGGAGTGGTTTTAATGATAGTGGAAATTACTTTGTAGTAGTGTCAATGGCTCCATTGTCAGTGAGTGGTTTAACGGCCATGGAAGTGGCCCTGTGGTAGTGGCAATGGCTTAATGTCATGGAAGTGGCCCTGTGGTAGTGGCAATGGCTTAATGTCATTGAGTGGTTTAGGAACAGTGGGTGTGGCTTAGTAGTAGTGGAAATGGCTTAGTAGCATTAAAATTGTTTTAATGGAAGTGGCTAAGTAGCAATAGGAGTGGTTTAACGGCCGTGGAAATGGCCCTGTAGTGGCAATGGCTTAATGCCATTGAGTGGTTTAGGAACAGTGGGAGTGGCTTAGTAGCAGCAGTAGTGGGTGAGGATTAGTAGTAGTGGAAATGGCTTATAGTAGCAATATCATTTTGTAATGGAAGTGGGAGTGGCAAGGTTGCAATAGGAGTGGTTTAACGGTCATGGAAATGGCCCTATAGTGGTAATGGCTTAATGCCATTGAGTGGTTTAGGAACAGTGGGAGTGGCTTAGTAGCAGCAGTAGTGGGTGTGGCTTAGTAGTAGTACTGATAGTGGAAATGGCTTAGTAGCAATAGAATCGTTTTAATGAAGTGGGAGTGGCTAAGTAGCAATAGGAGTGGTTTAATGGTAGTTTAAGTTGAATGTCTGTGAGTGGTTTAGGAGTATAGTGGAAGTGTCAGGTGTTATGATAATATCAACCAGCTGATATTTTTTCTGATTTTACCAGATGACCAATAGCCGATTCGTCTAAATTCAATACTGTATATTAATTATTTGTTAATATAGGTATTATAAATGTATATATTATAAAAGGCGATTTGTAAACACTGGTGATAAAACTGGTTCTCTTTTCATTTTAAATGTTGTCCATCATCTGAAGGGGTTATTTTCGTAATTTTTCAAATTAGAGAGCTGGAGCTTTATGACCGCTTTGAGGAATAATATCCGAATTGCTACTTATTTTTTTCTTCGTCCTAATTTCAGTTATTATATAAGAAAGTCGTTTGGTAGCAAAAGATGGATCATCTTTCTGGAAGGTGAGACAACGATAACATGCTCTATACTTAAGAAGGTCACGAACCATGCAGCGATGCAGGTTTTCTGAAAATATTTTTTAGAAAGTTTTCAAACGTAAAATTAATATTCTCTCTCGTCAAAAATGTTCCGTCATTTAAGTTACTGTTATTTTTGCAAAATAGTTAATTAAGTTTTTTTTAAAAAAATATAGTAGATTTATATAAATGTAATTTCCCTGACAGACAATGACGGACACTAGATAATATAATTTTTACATTTAAAACAATTTATATATAAAAACAAACATTTTTTCCTAAAATATGTTTGTATTGCCAGTATTGTCTTTAGGACCACCTGTGTCGGTTTCCCCCCCAGTTCTTTTATCCTCTATTCCTCGTTACTCTTGTTGAACAGCGTGATAATGGTCGCATTCCAATTGTTATCAGATTTAAAATCCCGCCGTTTCCCCCAAAATCTTACTTCAAAGAACAATGCGTTTTTGCCGCAGACAGGTGGCGCAACCAAACTTTTTTTTTGTTTGATTTTTTTTCAAAATGTTTGTAAAACACAATGATACAATATTCACAGCGCCTCCTGCTGAGTGTTTTATTTTCTCTTTTTTTATCGGTATCTGCATATTAATTAACACCCATATACCAGTCATGCAAATATTGGATTCGTACAATTATGGTTTTGTAGATTGCATTTAATGAACAACTGAACTGTACTAAGTATATACGAGTTGGTGGACCATTGTTTTGACTCATTTTTCTCCCACCAGGTGGATGGTACTGCTACGACGCTAGCAGTTGTGCCACCAGGTGGCTCCGTACAAGGGACCTTATGACATCGAAGCTATGGCCGGAATCCAGAAATGGTAAGGAAGAAAAGGCCCTTGTACATCACCAACCCAAGTTTTTTCCTAAATTTCTACATTGTTTCCATTCTATTAGTGTTATTTTCATTTCATTAGTGTTCCTTTTGTTACTTTCATTTTATTAGTGTTTCCCTTGTTGCTTCTATTCTATTAGCTAGCGATTCTCTTAGTTTCTCCATTCTGTTAGTATTTACCTTAGTACCCATAGTGGCAAGATGGCCGCCCGTCGTTTCTTCCTGTCCGCCATGTTCTTTTTTGTTTGTTCTTTTTTCCCCGGATGTCCTCATTGGCCCGAAGGAGATCAAAGCGAAAGCGCTTAGTTGAATGAAAACGAGGAAGGAGAGAAGCCCCTGCTTGTACTCTTCTGACGAGGATTAACTCCGTATAACAACAACTCACACAAAAAAAGCAATAATCTCTCTCTTTGCCCTTTAAAAAAAACTAATCTGCTGGACAGATGGCAGAGAGCATTTTGGCGCGAAACGGCGCTTTATGGCGGGAAATAAGAAGCCCCCTGGTGAAGAGAGGCGGCGGCGGCTCCTTTTGAACTCTAATAAGGACATCAAAGTCGTTTCGGGGATTTTCCGTTTTTTTCTCTCTTTCTTTCTTTCTTTTTCTTCTTTTGCTCCCGAAATCGTGTTTTTCTCCCGAATTCGTACATCACCGGGGGTCAAAGGGGAGCCGCGAGTGACAGCTGCGCCCCTCGCTGCCGCCAGGTGCGACACCGTCGACCCGCCAGGGGGAGCTCGATCCTACAGCTAACGACATCCAGGGCATTGTGTCTAAAGGCTGGTTCAGATTATGCTAGTCGAGTGACAACTAATGCACTCGACTAAAGAAAAGCGTTCGAACTTTTTCATTTGGAGCCATTCAAAAAGGAAGTCCCAGAAATAACTTCAAAATTGGCGCCCCATGTGCCTCCTGTACACACGGTGTCCATTTTATACCAGACTTGCCCCTCTATTAGTTATTTTCGTTTTTTTTTTTTTTTTTTTTTTGGAAATGTAGGATTTCCAGAACATTTTTTGGAACATACTAACTCCTATCCTATACATTTTCAAGCACTCCTTTCCAGGGCGTCGGGCTCGGGGTAAGATTAGGGAAAATTCGAACACAAAATGTATATATCCTACTGCGCAGACGTTCTGCGCATGTCTAAATTATTTTACAACACTACTCCATTACAATGGTCCCCACTCCCAATTGTACTCTGAATTCAGGTTAATTGGGACACATGTCACATGGAATCGAAATTCTCGCACTAGAAGGCCAAGAAAATTTCGAAAGTCAGGAAATATGTTTGCATTTTTAGCACCTTGGAAAGTCAGGAATTTTGTTTTGAATTTATGTTAAACACCAGTTTTTGCTGGAGTTTTCTTTCTGCGTTGGGCGACTCTCCAGAAAAGTTTTCAGACTTTTGAAAAATATTGCGGATTTGTGGTATTGGGTCCTTTAAAATTGTTTCTGCACTTTTACTCAAATGATGAAAGCTCATTGGACAGTAGGACCTTTTGAGGAATTGGAATGGTTTGGTCAAAATGATGTTATGGACAATTATGGCATAGCGTACCAAACATCCAATTGTCACAGCGCCCGCATTACCATATGTCAAGTTGTCCACTTGACTAAATTTCCTCTTGGGCTTATGAGATTGACCTACTGTCCAATGAGCTTTTATCTTTTGCACGAGGCTACCCTTGGGAGCACTTGATTCCTCCGCCTTTGCTGCGATGCCGACACCACAGATGACATTGATGGCGTAACGAGATTTCTACATAACATATACAAAAAAAAAAAACCAAACGACAACACAAAAAAACGAAACAAAACAACAACAACAAAGGATGAGTCATGCGAAAGTTGGTTTTTTGTGTGTGTGTTTTTTTGGGAGGGGGCTTTTCCTTTCATCTCGGCATCGAGCGCTTAGTGATATCTATAAATCAACAATGGCGGCAGGACACTCCTAGAGTTTTAAAACAGGCCGCCGTACTTTTGAATATACTGTATGTGTTTCTAGATTACCTCAAGTTTGCAACCACAATGCCATTTAAACTAAGACCATTTCATGTCATTTTTTTCTAAGCTATATGTACTTTTTTTAAAAATTAAATGAAGTGAACTTGTTTCTGTTTTCAGTTGGTGGAATTTTGTCAGCAGATCCTCAGGAGAATCCCCATTGGTGGAATGCTAACCACGTGTGAGTGACACTTTATTTTACTTTAACCAATCACAAATGTGCCCATGTCAAACCCGCAGGGTCATCTATATATATGCCCAATGAGGCATCCGGTGTCAAAGGGTTAATTCGTTTAAAATTAATCTAAACTCCTGAAAAATATCCAGAATCGAATTGTTTTAAAAAAAACTTGTTTTTTACAAATAATTTTGTATGCAAATTTTAACGAGCATAGTTTTTTTTTTTTTTTTAAAGTGCTAAATTTTGCAAATGTGGTTTTGATTGTAGAAATCGTTTGTTTCCTCTCTTAGCTTCGTGCCGTACTGTTCGAGTGACTCGTGGAGCGGCGCTGCATTCTCCAGTTCCCCAGGTGAGTTGGACGTCCTCGCGGTTTGACATCGGAGGATTTTTCGCATACGTTTGGAGACGCCAATGTGTTCTTTTTTCATTACTAGACGGTTTTTCCTTTCTGGGATCCCTGATCTTGGATGAAGTCATCAAGGACCTCCTTTCGCAGGGCCTTCTGACGGCGCATCGCCTCCTGCTGGCAGGAAGTAGGTAGGTTCCTGTTCTTCTCTCCAGCGCCTCTTCGACTCTGGAATAAGCAGCCTCACCCTGACTGCCATTTTTGTTTCTGTTTCACAGTGCAGGCGGCACGGGGGTGCTTCTCAACTTGGACCGCGTGGCTTCTCAACTAAGGTCTTCGGGATCACATGCCAGGGTGCGAGGGGTGGCCGACTCAGGGTGGTTCCTGGATAACGAGCCATACGCCCCTCTGGAATGCGCTGCGGACTCGTCCACCTGCACCGCTGTGGAGTCAATCAAGAGAGGAATTCTTACTTGGAACGGACAGGTGCCGGAGGCCTGCAAAGGGCAGCAGCTACCTACCGAGGCATGGAAGTGCTACTTTGGATACAGGCTCTACCCCACCATGAAGAGTGAGTATGTGGTTTTGAGGTATCGCCGCGGACACTCGGAGAGCGTGTATTTTACATTTTACTCACATGGCTTTGTTTGTGGTTTGCCGCAGCTCCCGTCTTCATCTTCCAATGGTTGTTCGACGAGGCACAGCTGAAGTCCAATAACGTGGGAGCGCCGAACAGCAAGGCCCAGTGGGATTACATTCATCAAGTCGGCGACCACCTCAGGAGAACTCTTAGAAACGTAACGTATGTATTTACCATTAAATTAAGTTCTTAAGAAATGGTCAAATTTGGCTAATTTTTATAATTTTGTTCCATATTGTTTAAAAAAATAAACAATATGATAATTTCGAGCGTTTTCTCGTATGTTGCAGCGCTGTTTTTGCACCATCGTGCATTTCACACGTTGTCCTGACAAAAAGGTGAGTTTTTTGGTTTTTTTGATACATTTTGAGGGTTTGTCCCATGGTCCTTTCCCTTAAACCCTTCAACGGTTTTTGCTTTACTGGTAATTCTCAAAAATAACATCGTTTTCAAGGGATTGGCGTTTCGTTCGAGTGAATCTCACTTCGTTGCCGGATGCCTTGCGTTGTTGGGAAGACGACATTGCGCCCACGCTGCAACCGCATCAACGCTATCATCATCATTCTCAGCAACGTAATCATCACTTCCACAGGTAGTTTCACAATTTGTAACTAGCACAAAATTGCAAACTTGCGGTTTCCTTTATTTGGTTGGGATGCTGAAAGTTTTTCCTGAGCTAATCCAAGGTATGTTGCAGCGGAGAAAATTACATGCTTTCTGATGCCCCCGGTGGTCACTCGCAGCCCCATCGCTCCAACGGCAAGACGCTCACAGAGACCTCCACATCTGGGATTCGGTCGACGATAGGGCAGAACGCCACCAGAGTCAAGGTGAACCGCAAGGGGCGAAAGGGTGGCAAGCGGAACAGAAAACGGCACAAGAAAGGTGAACCAGATTCAAGAATTGTGGAAATTTGAAAATTTCCAAAAAGTTGTAATTTGAACCCAAATTTATCCTACCTTTGATTAAATGGCAGGACGCAAGAACCCCCTCCGTGATCGACGTTCAGTAATTTCCGGCGAGGAAGCTAACACCGGAGAGTTGGCGGAGCCGAACAGGAAGTGCCACGTCCATCTTCTGGACGAATGCAGCTGGCCGCAGTGTAATAGGGCCTGTCCGAAGCTTCTAAATCCTTTCACAGGTAGGCTGCAAGGAGAAAATCTGTTTTAACGGTTAAAGTTAACCGGTAAATTACCAGCAGTAAACTAACTAAAAAATACTCCATTTGCAGGTGAGGAGATGGACTTCATCGAACTATTAAAATCTTTTGGAGTTGACATGTCCAACGTTGCTACGGCGCTCGGACTTGACTTGGACGCGTTGAACGCCATGGGAAATGACAAGTTATTGCAGATCTTGACCCAGCACAGCCGGAAGTGAGGCAACCGAACTTGTTCCTGCAGGTTTACTCGTTCCGACCCTTTGGCCCACGCTGTGGTCGTAAGGTTTTTACTTTTCGAGCTTTTAATTTACCTCGTTTGCTGCATGACGGGTTCGGGGGTAGTCTCGTCTCTGGTGGCACCCAGCCTTAGTTAACGGCAAAAGGATGCTCGAGAATATTTCTGTGGCACTCTGTACAGCGCTGTACGGGGTGCTTCGGCAATGGGAAATGCTTTCCAACCATTTCTTTTGTAGAATTCCAGAACATAGTTCTGTAAACCATATACACGTCTCAGGTACACTGGGGAGGAGGGGCGAGGTAAAAGCCGAGCCAATGGCCAGTTTGGTCAACAGGTAGCAATTTTGATAATTAATTTCGGTTATATGACGTCATTTTTTTATTGCAAGGGTGTCATCCAGGCCAGAATGAAGTCATTTTTGTGGAGTCATTTATTGAAATTTAATTGAAATTTTACTCCACAAGTGACATTATGACGTCATGTTTTGGAATTTCTCTGATAGATAAATATGCCTTTAGTATCAATTAAAATGACGTCATTTTGGTTATTTATGCTACATGTGACGCCTTGCTAAGTTGCTAACCAAACAAATTGCGTCACCTCCTCCCGTAAAAAAGGTTTTCAGTTTTTTGGTATTTTTTCCCCTCACCTACCTCGGTTCGACGACCAGACTCGAAATTAATATATTTTAATTGAATTCTGGTCCTTATTTTGTTCATAGAAATATTTTTATTATAAACGAGACGAAGAAGGATTCCCATTTTGTACAAAATATACACTTTTATTTTTAAATTTGTCCGTCACTATAAGGGATAAAAAAAAATGAAGAATTTTTCGAATTATTTTCTCTTATGTAAAGAGGCGATTTAAAAACTTTACGTCATTCAAGTCTGTTGACATTTCCCCCATACAACTCAAATAGCTCATCTTGCCACAAGTTCAAAAATACTCAAGCTTTTTTACATGTACATTTATAGAATTTTGTAATATGCCAAGTACCTGTTCTCGGTTATTATTATTTGGAAAAAAATTAATAATTATCCATATTCTGCAGCTATATCACATGCCGTCATCAGCCATTGTTTTCTCGTTTTAATGGAAAACGTTGACAGAATCCAGTTGGTAGATTTCATAGCTTTATAATATTTATATACACATTACTATTCAACATCTGTACATTGCAGGACGTCCAAGAGGTTTTATTTGTTTATTTTTTTTTATAAAAGAACGTTTTATGATATTTCATTTTTTGAAACATTGGTAACAACTGAACATTGTTGTAAATTTTGCGAAACTTTTTTTATGGAGATTTCGTGCTTGAGCGCAAAAAATGAAGATAATGTGACTTAAAATATTTGTTGGGTCTGAACAAATTAAAAACAATAGACTGTATCATCCCTATAATTACTTGAATTCAAACAAACTTGTAACTATAATAATGCAACGGAGCATTCAATATTTTCATGCATTTGACCACTGAGGACACGCATTTGCCAAAACCATTAAAATCACATTACTGTCAAGCGATACTGCTATTAAAAATGTCAAATGACATTTATTTTCACTAAGCGAATCAAATATCTGGTACAGACTTGACCAGGCATGCAATAATTTTTCGTTAATATGGTGTTGAACCATGCACCTTTAATTTTCAATACAGCCTCTGCCCTTCTTGGAATTTGTATTATTTTCCCATTTTCTAGCTCTTCCAAAATATAATAATGCTCACTAATAACAATGACACGAGCTCTACAGTGTGTTTACAAATAGAAGAAGAAAATTCAGTGTTGCCAACTGATTTTCCCCCACAATACATGTATTATATTTCATAAGAAAAAAAAACTTTTGACTTACTGCACAATGTAAATATCCATGTAATCACGATATTCTGATGTACGATTATTAGAATTCGACAACGAAATATTTAGTTTTCTGTCTAAAACAGAGACAAAAATCCTTGTTTACTTTGACGAGTTCTGCGTACAAAATGACGCCTCTTCTCCATTTTGGAACGCGAGCACGTGATCCGGTACCGTTCTAAAGAACAGAACGACAAAATGGCGGAAATTTCAGTTTTTTTTAACACAACATAACAAATTTTATATATATTGAAATACGAAAGCTTAAGAAGCATTTTATTTTGTAATTTTGCAATTCATGTTTAGCTGCATGTTCGTCCTTTTGTTGTTTATGTAAAAAGTTCTTTTGTGTAACATTTCGTCGCTTTCAGTTTAAAAATGTTGTGACCATTCAAAACTTGCCATTTCTTTTTATTTTTGTTGTGTGCACCGATTAACGCTCCTTGTCAATTACCGAGACACGATTTCTCGCATCACGCAGATTTTGGGCTGCAAATAGAGGAAAAAGAGCGAAATTAATTTATAAAAATCGCGTTTTCTACTGTATGGGTTAAGTCTAGCGTTTTATCCGCCTAGTTCTTAATTGAGCTTTTCACGCCAATTACAATATTTATTTTCACTCTAATTGGGCTAAGCCATGAAGGCTCCACTTATTTATCCTTATTTATATCACATGCAACGCGATTTATTCACCCCCTTATCCATAAGAACAATGCTTGTTTTGAATATCTGGGTTAGCAGTTCAAACCCCCATTTTAAAAATTTCCTACCCCCTTTCCCTATTATCCTTGTTATTTTTATTTATTTTTTTGTTTTATTTCTCGTAAAAAGCGAAAATTCCACCTATCTTGCTATTGTGTTATTTACAATACAAGTTCGATTATTAAAAAAAAAAAAAAAAAAAAAAAAATCCCAAAAAAATGGCTGACTTTATGTAGGGAAATTAAGAAAACGGTACGGGCGTATCCACCCCGACCGTTAATAACTTTCTTAATCTTGAATCGTTACGTTTACAAGCTTATAAAATGAGATAAAAAACTTCCTAAACAATGCAGAAACAAGCATTATTATACTCTTGAGAAAATTCTCCAAGAATGAATTAAGGGTGTGGTGTAAACTAAGAGAAAGTGCATGGCCCCGGTACAATGTTGCACCAGGAGGTACTAAGGGGTACCCCCTTGCTCCACCGTAACGGAGGGTTACCCCCAGGGCCACTGACGGAACCCAATTCGGTCCAGCTTTCCCATTGGTCGGAGGAGTACTCCGAATGCAAGATGGCCGCTATAAATAAGGATCAAACTCCGAATTTTGTATCACATCAGTCTCAAGCATCTCCAGCTTCAAGTACTCCTTTCTGGATTTACTAATTCTCTCCTTCGAACGGATATAATGGCTCGTTTGGTAAGTCAAAACTCTTCATCGAGTCGGTTGCACCAACTCGGATTAACCTAACTGAAGTCTTAATCGACGGTTAGATTAATCGAAGTTTAGTGCATTCGAACTAAGGCGTGAAGGTTTTGTTGACGCACTTAGCAAACACTTCATTGTTAGCAAATATTTGGTTAAAAATTGTTTGTTATCAAATAATTGGTGAAAACTTGTTTGTTAGCAAATATTTGGTGAACACTTGTTTGTTAGCAAATATTTGGTGTAAAACTTGTTTGTTAGCAAATATTTGTTGAAAACTTGTATGTTAACAAATGTTTATGAAAACTTGTTTACTAGCAAATTCGATGAATACTTGTTTGTTAGCAAACAATTATAAAGACTATTTGTTAACAAATTTTTAATGACAACTTTGTTTGCTAGCAAATTTGTGATGACAACTTGTTTGTTAGCAAATTTGTGATGACAACTTGTTTGCTATCAAATTTGTGATGACAACTTGTTTGTTAGCAAATTTGTGATGACAACTTGTTTGCTAGCAAATCTGTGATGACAACTTGTTTGTTAGCAAATTTGTGATGACAACTTGTTTGCTAGCAAATTTGTAATGACAACTTGTTTGCTAGCAAATTTGTAATGTCAACTTGTTTGTTAGCAAATTTGTAATGTTTCAACAAACCGAATTCGTTACACTTCTCATCCTCATTTAAGTGTCTAATAAATTTGAAATTAATACAAAAAATTGACTTTTTCAGGTTCTTGCTGCTTTCTGTTTGGCCATTGTTGCCTGCTTGGCCTCCGTAGGAATGGCCGGTTATGGTCATGGTGGTTACGGTGGTGGTTATGGCGGTGGCCGCGGTGGTTATGGTGGTGGCCACGGCGGTTATGGCGGTGGTTACGGAGGTGGTTATGGCCACGGTGGCTACGGAGGTGGATACGGCCATGGTGGTTATGGTGGTAAAGCTTCAGTCGATGTGAGCCGGTAAGTTGCTGAGTTTAAGCCACATCTGCCTTTAGATGGCGTTGAATCTAGTTAAGACAAACAGCGCCATCTATGGCAACACAACAAAGCCGGAAAATTGTAATTGCAACAATTTTCAACTATTGTTTGTATTTTTTCAGACACCCATATGGTTTCTCCTACAAAGTCGTTCAACACGGTCACCCCGCTCCCCACTACGGTGGTGGTTATGGTGGTCACGGTGGTTACGGTCATGGTGGCTATGGCGGTGGTTACGGATATTAAGTTTCAAAGACGACAACGAAAATCTTGAACCAACCTAGAAGAACCATGGAGGACGTAGACAGAATGTTTTAATATCGAAGACCATATTAATTATTATTATTAATGCTAATTGTCCATTTCCTAAGCCCCACATCTTCGAGATATTCTGTCAACACCTTCCATAAAACGACATTTGTTTTTTATAAAAATGCTTGTACAGTTTGTTGATATGGATGAAATGTTGTAATAAAAATGTTGACATAATAATTTCAATCTGGTTTTATAAGATTTTCTTTTTTTTAAAAATAAGGGTCGTAATTAAGGAGGGTATTTTCCCTAGTTATCTCGTATCTTTGGAATGTTCCATAACTACCTGGCGTCATCTTTGATTTTTTTTTACGATATTCCATTTTATTTGAAAGCCTATATTTTGGCTCTATTTTTAAACTTGCGATTCATAGAATCTTAGATTAAACGCTGAGTAAACCAAATAATCACTCAAATCGCATCTTACTCATAAATCTGACCTTTACTATTAACGAACCACGATAAATCTTAACAACTTTTTCACAGCTTTCAGAGATTTTTTTTTTCTATATTTGATTATATATGTTTTGAAATTTAAAAATGCAATGCATGTATTTCTAATATACAGCACAAGAGCTTATAAGCATTTAAAATCTCCCCTTGTCGCTAAAATGAAGTTTGGTTATGCATAAGTTTAATTGCATTCCAGATCAACCTGCATGCAGTATTGAATTATACATGTACAGTATAGGTGAACTGACTGTAATGAGGATGTAATGATTAATGAATGCACACTTTTTTTTTATTGGTAAAATTTTCCATTCTTTTCAGATGCAACTCTGCCATCAGAGTTGTTTCATGAACCTACCAGTCGTTTGACTCCGAAGCCCTTTGACCCATGCTCTGGTGAGAGCATTTTTCCTCAAACAGGTCCGGTTTGCATGATTCCAAGGACCACCAAGGACCAAAAGGGGCGAGGACAAGGAAATAAAAGTAGGTCACTTGGAAAGTTGGACAAATTGCGCTATCTTGATTCTTGACCAAGGTGAACGCTTTCTGATAACGCGATACTTCAAGTACTTTGGCATTCATCGGGGATATCCTTCTAGTGACGTCATCCACCGTCAGGGTCCTGTGTGTTTTCCTATATGTTAGAGTCAATGTGTCCAACCAGCCCAATGTGTAAAATGACTGGAAATACAAAATGACTGGTCACATAATGACACACGATTAGTAATAACCTAACCAGGACATAAGTCAAATAAATATTAAATAATCAAGCTAAATTTTCAGTCAATTTGTAAAAAAAACTGCATGCAACCTGCAACTGCTGACCTAATCAGTCGTTTTGTAAAATGACTGATTAGGTCAGTCATTTTACAAATTGGCTAGCTTGACACATTGACTGTCACATATATACTGCGAAACTACGTTTTTTTAGGCCCTAGGCACTTTCGTATCTAGGGAGCTTCGAAATTTGTATGCTAATTTTATAGTTTGTTGATGAATTTATTACGTCATTTTTAAGTGAAATATTATACGCCCTAACCAGTGTTTTTCAATTGGTGTGCAGGGACCCTTCACGGCTTCGTGGGACTCCAAAAGGCGCAAACATTTTAGTTACACTCCTTACCTGGTGCCACAAGCGATTTTCCATAAATGTCCTAGGAAATTACTGTAGTATTATAATGGTAGGTAATGTAAATGACAAGGTCCGTGACATCACAGATGTTTTTATAAAATACAATTGTTAAAAAATACATGACAGACTATAGGTGTCATCACGGAAGATGGAACTTGTCTAAAAGATGAATCCTTCTTCTCCATGCAGGCGATTGTTCGTTCCATTGCTGACAGGACGTTTCGGATCCTCGAACGTCCGTACGTCCAACTTGAATTCCGGTTCCGCTTCAACTTCCTGTTTCTGTTTGGGCATGGATGTGGTTGGCGGTGCTGGCGTTTGGACATGCTTCGACAAGTTGGGCTTCTTGAGTGGCCTGGGCTTCCAGGGAAAGCGGAAGAAAGGATTGGTCCCGCAGAAGCACTTTCGGCAACCCAGTTCATCAAGGATGTGTCCGCAGTCCAGCGGGCAGTTGCGACGGGTGCTGGGACACTGGCGCTGCGGCCATCGGAAGTAGGGCACGCCGCACAGGCAGCGACGGCAGCCGTCAAGGTCCACCTTCTGGCCGCAGTCCGATGGACAGAGGCCGGCGGCGTAAGGACAACCGGGTGGCGAATCTAAGGAAATAGAGACTCCATTCAATGCAATTTCCTGTTGTTAGCAAGGACCTATCAATTGGTAAGGCACTTGTACCCTTAAAAAATGTCAAATACTTGACTTAATTCAAAGTAATTGACTTGCTTTATACATAACATGACTTGCACTATAGCTACTTGACTTGCACTACAACTGCTTGACTTGCCCTTCAACTGCTTGACTTGCACGACAACTGCTTGACTTGCACTACAACTACTTGACTTGCACTACAACTGCTTGACTTGCACTACAACTGCTTGACTTGCACTACAACTGCTTGACTTGCCCTTCAACTGCTTGACTTGCACTACAACTACTTGACTTGCACTACCACTGCTTGACTTGCACTACCACTGCTTGACTTGCCCTACAACTGCTTGACTTGCCCTTCAACTGCATGACTTGCCCGACAACTGCTTGACTTGCACGACAACTGCTTGACTTGCACTACA
>JAQGBW010002368.1:0-20211 GCA_034698625.1 Julus scanicus
ATATTTGTGCAAAATTGGATTTACTTTGATTAAAAAACAAAAAAGTTACGAATTTATGAAAAAGATTCCCCTTTTTTTATGCCACCCTGTATATGTATAATTCGAAACAGTTGGAAAATAGTGAAAAACAGCTGAAATGTAGCACTTGTTAAATTCCAACTGTGTTCAACTGTAATTTCAACTAATTTGGATAGAATTTATGAAAATATTTATGAAAAATATCGGTCCTTTATTTAGAGTGTCCGCTATCCAGAGGATATAACATGGATTGTCCTATATAAAAGGACTCGTAAAAATGTCCATTATTTAGAGGTGTCCGTTATTCGGGAGTGTCCGGTAAGGGAGGTACCGCCGTATTTATCAGTTTAGAAAAATATATATCTATATGATATAAAATATGTTTATTTCCGCTGATAATAACATTTGCTTTATTTGGGTGTTTCTCTTCGTCGCATTTAAAGTTTATAAAAGCAGATGTGGTAAGCGTACTAATTTTAAATATTTCAAATTTATTAAAGTTTAAATTAAACTACTATTAATTAAGTATTGTTTTATCAGGTCACGATTATACGATAATTTAATAGTTTGCTTCGATGAAACTTTAAAAGTAGCTTCTGGAGGATATGGAAGAATTACAACAATTTGGTATGTGTTCTACTGTTTTTATACTTTGTTTTAGTAAATTTTTTTTTATATAATGTTGATATATTTTTTCTTTAGTTTCGGGGGAGCCGCGACGTTTACGGGCAAGTAAGTATCATTTTAAAAATTTACTAGGTATTTTGAACTATTCTCCATGTCAGATACAATTTTTTTTTGTAATTTTAACAGCTACTATAATTTCCAAACTGCTTTCGTTCGGTTTATCTCTCGGGTTGTCAGTTGCGCAGATAACAATCGGTAAGTTGGTCCGTATTTTGCCGTGATAAAGTTATTTAATCAGTTAACACCTTATTTTAGGAATTTAGCTCTTAATATTCAGTTATTTATTAAAATAATTACTTTGAAATTTTATTTGGTAGCTAGCACACAGTTCTAGATTTTCTTATTTACGTGTTATTAAATTTTTCTTCCTTATAGGTTCAATCCATTTGAAAGAATGTCCGGCACAACCGAATATCCCAATTTATCTTGTAGTTTGCGGAATATTTCTTCTATTTCTCGCAATTTCTTATTTGTATTTGGGATTCACCGAATCGGATTACGAGCCGATTGACCGGAACGAACAGACGTATACTTTGAAAATTTGCCTAAAAAACATGAATACGGCGATTGAAGTATTTTTATTTGCTTGGTTTATAGCAGGTAATAACTTATTTACGTAAAACTAATTTTAAAATAATAGTATTTGATCCGTGTTTGAGCATAAGTACTACTCTTGAACAAATATTTTGTTTTTGTTGTAAATGAAATATCCTGAATTTTATTTTATTTCATTTTTTTTCAAGGTTCTGTTTGGATTTACAAGGCGCACAATTCAAATTTTCAAGACAGTACCAGTTCATTTTACTGTCATCCTACTCTTTATTCATTCGCATTTTGGTTCACCAATTCTGTGATGTTTGTTGTAATAATCATGATTGCGATTGTTACGGCATATTCAATATGGAGGATGTGTTGTGCACCGGCATCTTATATTTACAATAATTATATAAAGTAACTGCAAAATGTTTAGAATCATTATATATTTACGAACAAATCTGTCTACGAGCAGCATTTGTTGTTTCGTTTCACGAACTCATTTCTCCGGACCACCGATCAAAGGTCCGAGTTTCTGCGATTGTTTTACTTGTTCCGGCAGAACAACTTATTGTTACGAATAAGTTTTACTAAATACGAGAAACATCAAAAATGTGTTATAATTTCCGAGGATTGAAATTAAAATCGATATTAGTTTCAAGGATTTAGCCTACATTGCAAATATGGTCAAATTATCGATACTTAATTGGTATCCAAAACTTGTTATCGATACAAAATATCTTTCGCTATAAAATTACAATTTAAAATTTCCCTGCCGAATGAATTTTTTTTTTCAATTAATATATTTAATACTAATTTAGTACCACCTATGACTTTCAAACACCTTAACGGCAGACAAAAAACTGATAATGTGAAATCTGAAGTGTTTTTCATAATTATACATTTTTTAATTTTATCTAATATTTATCAGTGTTAGAAAAAACATATGATAATATGAAATATTTTCATTTACGCTGATAATGACATTTGTTTTATTCGGGCGTTTCTCTTAGTCGCATTTAGAAGTTTATGTACTAATTTAAAACTTTTCAGATTTATTAAAGTTTAGATTAAATGACTATTAATTGAGTAATATTTTTATTAGATCACTATTATATGATAATACACGTTCAATGTTTAGTTTGCTTCCATGATACCCGAAATTAGCTTCTGGAGGACATGAACCCAATAAAAGAATGTGGTATGTTTTTTTTTGTTTTTTTTTTCAACCTTTACCCGCCATTACAACTACAGGCAGGGCCGGATTTACAATTTTAGGGGCCCTAGGCCAACAAAAATTTGAGGCCCCATTTAAAAAAAAAAATATTGCTAAGTTTTTTTAATTCCAAAAAATATTACTACTTTAATGTAATTCAAGATTTTATTTCAATTTTTTAAAAATATTGTTTACAATCTACATAATCTTTTTTCTGTATTTTTCAGCAATAAAATCGTTAACCAATGAATCAAAAACAATTGACTTGATTTTGTCAGCACTGCTTGATAATAATGCAAAATCATTTAAAGCGTTGTTCCTTAGTTTTAAGGGAGCCACGACGTTTCCATTAATTTTGTATAATATGTTTCTCCATGTCCAATTATTCTGATTTTTTTTCTCTTATTTTAACAGCTATTTTTATTGGCAAATTGCTTACGTTCGGTTTACCTCTCGGGTTATCATTTGTGCAGATAGCAATCGGTAAGTTGGCCTGTTTTACCATGATAAAGTTAATTTATATTTTGCTTTCGATATTTTATCCATGCTGATACTTAAACACTAGCATTTTTTGATTTATTGATTTTTCGTTTTAAATTCAAAGATTTCCTATTTTCATGTTATATTAATTTGATTTTTCTCCCGTAGGTTTATTTCATTTTGAACAATGTCCATCACAACCAAATATCCCTATTTATCTGATAGTTTTTGGATCATTTTCTCTCTTTCTCACCATTTCTGTTTTGAGTTTGGGATCAAACTACTCGGAATACGAGGATATTCATCGTCTGACTGCTATGGAAGTTTGCCAAAAAAGCTTAAATAAAGCGATTGGAACATTTTTATTCGCTTGGTTTATCACAGGTAATAAACTTATTTTCGTAAAACTAACTTTAACATAAAAGTATTTACCGTGTTAGAGCAAAATCTTCCATTTTATAGGTACTACTTTTGAAAATTTGCTTATGAACTATTACAATGGAATCTCGGTTTACGAACTTAATCCGTTCCTTGACCCGAATCAATTTTTCATATTTCAATTAAGGTAAATCCAAATAATGCGTTTGTTCGTTAACTGAAGCATAGTTTGTAAAGCAAAATAACATGTATGGTGTCCATAAACCGAATTGTTCGTAAACCGAGGTTCCACTGTATTTTGTTTTTGTGTGCTTTATTTTAGTTTATTTTATTTCAAGGTACCGTTTGGATTTACAAGGCGTACAGTTCAAATTTCCAAGACAGAACCAGTGAATTTTACTGCAATCCTTTTGTATATTCATTTGCATTTTGGTCCAACATTTCCGTGATGTTAGCAGTATTATTAATGAGTGCTATATTTAGTGCATGTAAATCTTGTAGAAAGTGTTCCTGCTGTGAATTTAACTTTAATGCATCAAATTCTATTTTTAGCGTTTGATATATGTATATATTTGATGTTTTTACTGTTCTGCAACTGTCTTCCCTCTGGCAAGTTTCTGAAGGAGTTAATTTGTCCATTTGACAAATCAAGATTCCTTACATTAATCACATTTTATTTAACCAAAGTTACTTATATTGATACAAATCATTATAAAATAGCAGAAAATGGAAAAAAATAAATATTTTTCAGATGTAACATATGTGATGAAAATTGACATGTAACATACTGTATGTGACTAACTAATATTTTGTAGGACCACCATTTTGTTTGATGACTTCTGCTAATCTTCTTGGCATGGAATCCACTACTTGTTTTATCTCTTTTGAGTAGATTTTTTTGCAATTCATCAAACGGCACTCTTTTGAATTCTTTTTCGTTAGAAATGATGTGCTTTTTTAATATTTCTCCCCAAAATCTCCCCTAAATATTCTTTAGGGTTATTAAAGTCAACTTTAGGAATGAAGCTGGTTTAGAACATTATGTTGAATCTGAAACATGTTTTTTACCCATTTTCTTTTATTTTTTAATGAAATTTACCAATAGTAGTAACTTTGGTTAAGTAATTCTCATTATTTGATTAATTTAAATAGCATTACAGCAAATTTATAATTGCCAAGTTTTTTTATGTAATCAATTTGTGAAATGTTACAGTTGTCCTGTCAATTAATGTTGAACACTGTGATTACACATTTACTTCATTGGTGTTGCTGATAATAAATAAATTTGTTTATAACATTATTGCCCAATATTTGAAATATAATTTATACAAATTTATGCGAATTGGCTGTCGGCTTACTTCGTGACGTTCATCATAACGTCAATGGGGAATTGACAGCTTATGACGCGCCGGCTATTCCAGCACGTGCCCCAAATCAGCTCGATCGTGATTGGCTACTTGCGCACGTGCGCATGCACGAGCCTACAATAATATTCCAATTCTTTTTTTGGGTTCGCCATTTTGTTACATTAAGGTAAGTAAACGGATTTTCAAGTTTTTTAAATATTGTTTTAACCCTGGTTTTTAATTATGTTCAAGGATTTTAATTATTCGATATTTTCAAGTTTAAATTAGTTGTATTTTCAATTGTTACGCAATTATGCCAAGGCTCCAAAAAGAGTAACGAAAGTCCCCAATTCCACTAACCCTTGAACTTTAACCTGCCTAAGTTCACTTTCTTTAGTCAAATATTTGGTCTAAAAAATGCTAAATCTTGGATTCTTCTTGAATTCACTGTGATTATTAATTACAACGATTTTGTTCCTGAACAGGCGCTTTAATTGCTATTTGATAAATATTAGCTGTACAGCATGGAAATTCAACAAATGCCACGTAAGTGTATTGAATTTGTTAAAAAATACTCTGTATATTGTCATAAATTTCATCTTTTATTCAATATAATATGTTTGATAACATTTATAATTGTTCATACTTTTGTACCATTTCCTTGTAGTGCCACCGAACAAACCACGTTACAACTATGACATTTTTAGTGAGCTTTGATATAATTTTTTTATGCAATTTTCCCAATGTTTAATTCAATAATGAATTGTTTTTTAATAACTTTTTTATTAAGAACATGTTAAGACTTCTAAAGTTGTGGAATTAATAACGATTTTTGTAATAATGGGAGTTTCACTTTTGCTGATAACACATGGTAAGTTAGTTATTAGTTTTATACGTACTTCAAATACAGTCAAATGTGGATACTTTTCGACTGAGACTTTGGGCCTGTTTTGGTATATTTTGGATTCTGAAAAAGCGTCCTAATATTAGGACCAGAAATTGACTAGGTCGCATAGAATCAATCCTCCTCTTATGAAATCTTTTTACCATCTGATTAACAGGTGTAGGGAGGTTCCCATCCATATCTGTCCCAAAGTTACCCTATCGTGTGGGGAATCTTGTGGAGTTACCCCCACTCGCTCAAAGATACCCCCCACTGTCCCAAAATTACTCCCACTAACCCAAAGCTACGCCAACTGGCCCAAAGTTACCCCCACTGGCCGAAAATTTCAACCACTGTCTCAAAGTTACACCTCCCAAAATTACTCCCACTAACAAAAGTTATTCCCACTGTCCCACACAAGTAAACCACACTGCCCGAAATTTACCCCCACTGTCCTAAAACCACTGTCCCAAATTTACTCCCACTGCCTAAAGTTACCTCCACTAGCCCAAATTTACCCCCACTGTCCTAAAACCACTGTCCCAAGTTTACTCCCACTAGCCCAAAGTTCCCCTCACTTGCCCAAAGTTACCCCCACTGTCTCAAATTTACTCCCACTAGCCCAAAGTTACCCCAACTGTCATAAAACCACTGTCACAAAATTACCCCACTGCCCAAATTTACCGCCACTGTCCTAAAACCACTGTCCCAAATTTACTCCCACTAGCCCAAAGTTACCCCCACTGTCCTAAAACCACTGTCCCAAAATTACCCCACTGGAAAAAATAACCCCCACTGTCCCAAACTCACACTAGCCCAAAATTACAACCACTACCCCAAAGTAACCCCTAATGACCCAAAGTAACCCCTAATGACCCAAAGTAACCCCGAATGTCCCAAAGTTACCCCCACTGCCCCAAAGTTACTTCCACTGCCCCAAAGTAACCTCTTTTGACCCAAATTTAACCACCACAGTTACCCCCACTTCCCCAAAGTTCCCTCACTACTCCGAAGTTACTCCTACTGCCCCAAAGTTCCCCTAACTTGCCCAAAGTTACCCCAAATGTCCCAAAATTACTCCCACAACCATAAAAGTTACTCCCACTGTCCCAAAATAACCCCCACTACCTCAAATTAACCCCCACTGTTCCAAAATAACCCCCACTACCCCAAATTTACCCCCACTGCCCCAAATTAAACCTCCACAGTTCCCCAAAGTTCCCCCACTACTCCGAAGTTACTCCTACTGCCCCAAATTTACCCCCCACTTCCCCAAATTTACCCCTCCTTCCCCAAAATCACCCCCACTATCTCAAAGTTACCCCCACTGTCCCAAATATCTAAAATTATTCAAATGTCCACACTTTTCCAAAGTTACCCCCCCCTTTATCCCAAATCAGTCCAAAGTTGGCAAAAGTATCCACATTTGACAGTAATTAAAATGTAATTAATAGTTTATTATTTTTAAAATTTAGGCGTAAGTCAAGTTGGCAAATGTCCACTTCAACCGCTTATTCCTTTGCATCTCATCTGTTTGGGGTTAACTCATCTCGTGTTTTTATTTACAAAATGTATCCTGAAATATTATCCCTTAAAAAATTTCAATTTATCAAAAAAGACGCCCAAAGAACGTAAATTACAACCCTATATTATTAATTATAAACAAATTTTGATATCGATTGTTGAATTTGGAGTTTTGGTTGGATTTTTTCTGGCAGGTAAGTTATTTATAAGGTTATTAAGTTGTAATTTTTTTATTTTAATCCCCTTAAATTTTCATTTTTTTTGTATTTCTCAGGTTGTATTTATGTTTATCCAGCTTACAGTAAGATATCTAAAGACAGAAAAAGTGAATTTTATTGTCATCCAACTGTCCACAAAATCGCGTTTTGGTACAATAATTTCTTAGGAATTTTCTTAGCGGTTGTTTTCACAATTTGTGTAATTAAACGCCGATTAGTGAGCAAGGCTATTAATGATTTAATCATATCTGTTGAAAAATCAATTTCGCGGGATGAATTTTATAAATGGAATTCCTACGTTCATAACCGCCAAGTGTAAAGTGTTCATAAAGTAGGAACCACTAATTTAAGGTAAATGTTAAATCCAGAGATTATAATTTAATTAAATGCACTTATTAATAAATTTTATTTATAATGTAAATGATATTGATATTAGTAATAAGCTTATTTATAACAGTTAATCCGTATTTTTTAAATAAATTTGGTTATTTTCATAATTTTAGATGTAAAATGTGGTTATTTTCATAGTTTTAGATGTAAAATGTGGTTATTTTCATAATTTTAGATGTAAAATGTGGTTATTTTCCTAATTTTAGATGTAAAATGTGGTTATTTTCATAATTTTAGATGTAAAATGTGGTTATTTTCATAATTTTAGATAAAAAATGTGGACATTTACATAGTTTTAGAGTTAAATTGCGGATATTTGCAAAATTTATGGTGAAATGCATAATTTTAGATGTCAAATATGGACTTTTACATAATCATGAATGTTAAATGTTGACTTTTACATGATTTTGAATGTTAAATGTGAACATTTATGCAATCTTGAATTTCAAATATGGACTTTTACATAATCTTGATTGTTAAATGTGAACATTTGCATAATCTTGATTGTTAAATGTATACTTTTACATAATCTTAGATGTAAAATAAGGACATTCACGCAATCATGAAGGCTAAAAGTGGACATTTGCATAATTTTTGGAAATTTCTAACTTTTGTAGCTACTCATTGCATAATCCTCATTTGCATAAATTCTATCGAAATCAGATTTCAAATCAGGCGCAATTAAAATTCATTTCTCTTTGCAACTCGGCCTGAGGTGGACGTGTTTTTTGTAAGTTTAGATTCTCCCACAATATGATGGGGTTAATTTTGAAACTGATAAGGGGGCATTGCGATGGCTGCTGGTCGGTGTTGACACAATGTGATTTCTGCCTAGTGCTCTGAATGTCAAAGTGAAGAAATTCAACCAAGTGTGGGTAAACAACAAGAGTAAATATGATTATCTGGGACATCTCTATTAAGAAAGAACTATTTTGACTACCAACTGCATAGCAGCCAGATGGTCGGGGGACTGGGGGAGGATAGAAAATTGAAGAGGTCTGGAGGGTTGACAAGAGGAAGAGGTATTGAATTTTGTTTTGTGGATATAATGAGTAGGTGGTGCTAATCAGATGGCCTACCACGAGGTTGCCTAACCCCTTTGTGGGGAGTAAACATAAATGCAAAAAAAACTGGAATCGCATCCACCCTTCTTTCATCATATTTTACTCACCATAATTTGTAGAATTATATTTTTGTTGTCAAACCGTTTGTCCGCGGATTCTCTAAAAAAACTATAAAAATGTATTAATGAAATCAATCGTTTATTACATTTTACACGTGAGACTTTTAACAAATTAAAATTGTAAAAAATATGAATATCCCAAAAATGTGTATTTATCAAAATATATAACAAAATCAATATTCCCCTATAAATATGTTTCTGGAGTACCTCCATGTAATATTATGCTCCAGCGTGCCCCAACATGGCCGCAACAGAAATAGACAATTCCGATATGCAATATTTTCACCCTGATTATTATGATTTCATCTTAATCTGAGTCTGCTGTTGTCACCGCACATGCCGCAATTACACAAAAAACCACTAAACACAATCCTGTTACAATATATGCTATAGTTAGTAACCAAAACGCGAACAAGTACAAACTTTTGTCGCAATACCGCAAACTTTTCTCGTCTTCATAATCGGGCTCATAACTACGATAAACCCAAACACAACCTGAAAATAAAGAAAATAATATTATTAGCATAGCTGTAAATTCTTGAATTTGTATTTATTCAAATATTCTGCAAACATAGTTTTTTCAAAATTATGTTTGGCAAAACTCAGAAAACATTCAGGAAATAACTATCAAAATTTCATGAAATTTCAAAGTTTACTGTAATGGGTTTGGTTTTTTTAAGGGTCCCTATACACATATGATCGGTCTTAGGAGCAAGGTCTTAAGAGGGTTTCTAATGGGCCTTTGGCAGGAGAACGATAGGAGAGGGACCCTAGCATCATTATGCTCCTTATAGTTCACCAATATTCACCAATGTTCCCCAGTGCTCCGTAATGTCTCACAATGTTCCTCAGTGCACCACAATGCTCCCCAATGTTCCCCAGTGCTCACCAAGATTCCCTTGGGCTCCCCAATATTGCCCAGTGCTCCTTAATGTTTCCCAGTACTTCCCAATGTTCCCCAGTGCTTCCCAATGCTCCCCAGCAATTCCCAATGTTCCCCAGTGCTCTCCAATGTTCCCCAATGTTCCCCAATGTTCCCCAATGCTCCCCAGTGCTCCCCATGGTTGCCCAGTGCTCACCAATGTTCCCCAGTGCTTCCCAGTGTTCCCCCATGGTCCCCAATGCTCCCTGTTGTTCCCCAATGCTCCCCAATGTTCCACAGTGCTCCCCATGGTTGCCCAGTGCTCACCAATGTTCCCCAGTGCTTCCCAGTGTTCCCCCATGCTCCCCAATGCTCCCCAATGTTCCACAGTGCTCACCAATGTTCTCCAGTGCTCACCAATGTTCTCCAGTGCTCCCCAGTGCTCCCCAGTGCTTCCCAATGTTCCCCAGTGCTTTCTAATGTTCCCCAATGCTCCCCAATAATCCCTAACGTTCCCTGATGTTCCCCAAAGCTATATAGGGCTCCCCAATAATCCTTAGTGCTTTACAGTGCTCCCCAATAATCCCCAATGTTCCCAACTGCTCCACAGTGCTCCCCAATTACCCCCAAAGCTCCCCAATGTTCCCAAGTGCTATCCAATAATTCCCAATGTTCCCCAGTGCTCTCTAGTGATCCCCATTCTTCTCCAATGCTCCCCAGTGCACTCTAGTGTTCCCGAATGCTCCAGTTGCTGTATCCATTAGCTGTGCATCCTCCCATCAAAGAGGACTAAATTCTCAATAAATAAAAATCCAATGCAGGCCAAAGTATCCAAAATTTACAGTCTCTCCACCATATCTTACCGGCTATAAACCAAGCAAACTGGAAAATTTGGACCACTACTCCTATTAAAGTGATACATGGGTGGAGCGTCAAAGGTGTTCCTCTTCTCATTTGTAGACATTTCAGAAAAATTTTCTTTGAAAATTCTAAGAGGGAGTAAAATCCGCTGACGATCATGAAAATGGGAATATACGGCTCAATCGGACAATCGTCCAAATGGATGGAACCTAAAATTGAGAAATAATGTTTTCGTAGATCATTTTTTACTAATTCAAAATGTGTTGTTGATTTAAAACATTGTATGTTTTAAAAGAATAATTGTTAACTTACCGACTACGATCATCGCAATTGGAATAACTAATACGCTGCCCAGTAAAATTGTGCAACCAACTGAACAAAAAAGAGGAAAATATTGAAAAAAAATCAGATAAATAGTTTACATAATTTATCAAATTTTTAAAAATATTAAATTTTTACTTGTCCCAAAAATTATGGCACTCAAAGCTTTAAAAAATCCAAGACATCCGTTGGATTCTCTTTTTGCTTCTATAATTCGATGGATAAAAGATTCTGTACATATAAAAATAATTAAAATAAAGACACTAATTAAAGTGCTTGAACGGAATAATTATTATTTAATCAAAGATCAGTGGGCATATCTTTCCATATTTTTGATAAAATATTTACCATCTTCAGCTTGTTGTTTATCACTAGCGGTTTCCATTATACAAAAGAACAGCTGTGCAAAAATTATTTAGCTAATTCTGTAAATAAAATACATAAAAACTATAATTTTTGATTTAACAGCTATTTCAATTTGTATTCAAAGTGTCCTCATGAGCGGCTAGAATTCAGCCTCTTTCCTTCTCGTGGGTAGCTTCAGCTGTGAGGCAGCGGGAGAACAATAGGAGTCGGGTTACTTCCTGGTCATTGTCTTTTTAAGATCTTTGTTTGGTACACTATTTGCACCAAATTCCCGCATGTGTTGCAGCAGATGGAGGACATTTTTAAGTACAAATTGAAAAAGCTGTTTTGTTCTTGCATTTGTTGCCTATATTTGTGCAAAATTGGATTTTTAGTAAAAAATAAAAAAGGTTGTGGCCACCCTGTTCATGTCCAAATTTGAAGTCCGTATAGTTTTATCGAAATACAAATTTAAAAAACCCAATTTAATAAATTATAGCAATGTCAATAAATTACAATATAATAAGTTTTACAAATCGTAAGTTACGCAAAAATGCAACAAACTTACCGTATAAAGAAAACACGTTTGTAGGTGGAAAATGTTCAGACATGTAACGACAAGTGTTTATATGTCTGATGAAAACGGACAGTAAACACGTTATCTATTAATTATTTCGTTAAACTGTAGTTATCTGAAGATAACACAGTGAGTCAGTAATAAATAAGGGAGCAGCATCATGTTTATCAAAATAACAGAAATGAGATCATTCTTAAATTCATGTTGTGAGATTTTATGATTCATGAAATCATAAATTTCTACAGAGGGTAGAAAGGTAAACATTTGGCAATTTATGATCACATGTGTGGTTACATTAAATGACAATTTATTTTAAATTTGCAGACAATTTGCTAAATAAAATAAGTAAACCAATGCTTTCCATCTGAAACTTACAATTTTACATACTTGTTCATTTTTTAGAAAATGTCTACAAATTTTATAATATATCTTAGTTATCATATAAATAAATATCAAATCAAGATTAATTATTTCAGTGACTCCTAAATCCTACTCTGGCATTTGAGTTGTTATATCAGTTTTAGAAATTAAATTTTTTATTTTTTTCCAGATTTACGCATTTAAAAATTATTTGATTTGAAAATAAACTGATGAATTTGATAAATGTCATATTTATCAAATATATATCAAATAATCAAATATATATATCAAATAATTATCATAAATTTGGTGTAAAATTTAAAAAATAGCCAAATTTCTATAGCTAAAAATCTTGATATTCGCACGATTAATAGTTGGGGCATTTAGGAATCTCTGTTTGTACCGTATTTTACGGACTATAAGATACACTTTTTTCTTCAAAAAATTGCCTCCAAAATTCAGGTGCGTTTTATAGTCCACATACCGACAATATGGCTAATCTTAATTAAGGTATATCATCACTTGGTAAATTTGAAAAGATTGTTGAGAGTATCCGTGACAGGCTTTCTTTGTGACATCTTAAGATTTTAACTACACTCGCGAATTCAAAGATGGACATGAGGGTTCTTTGTAAATCTTGTGATAAATACGATTTAATACTATCAAAGCCAGGGCAGCGATAAATATTAAATTATTGAACCAGAGAGCGAATAAATAAACTGTTATGTTGCACTCGCTAGAGTTGGGATCACAAAGGTTATAAACCCATGCACAACCTAAAATAAAAATATAAAAACAATAAGTTTTTATCATATTTTAACATTTTTAAAGTTAATGAACATGCGTTATGTAGTAAATGCTCTTATTTATTAAGGTGAAGCTAAACAATATTTAAACTGAAATTTATGTTAGTTTTACTCTTATTTCTGGATATTTTGATTCTTGTTAAATATATATCTGTATTTAGGAAAATTTTACGAATCGAATAAATTTGGTATAAATAATTTACCTGCTATAAACCAAGCAAATAGAAAGATGTGGACCAAACTATTGAAGATTGATATGGGATTGCAATGATTTTGCGTTTCTGGATCCATGTCCTCATATTCAGATTCACAACATTCCAAATACACACGAGAAATTAAAAGATAGAGAACAAATACTCCGAAAACGATTAAATAAATGGGAATATTGTGTTGTGCTGGACATTCGTGCAAATGTACTGCACCTAAAAAATATAAAAAAACTTGTTTAAGAAATTCATTTATTATCTTAATCAATTAGTTTAAGAAGATGAATTAAAAATCGACTGTCAAAAGTGTGGAAAATAATTTTATAAAAAAATGAAATTCATAAAAAAATGAATTAAAGGCTTTACTTTTGAAACTTTATCTGAAAGATGATAACATGAAAAATTTTTAATTGATATGTGATAAAATTTACACAATAATCAACTTACCAACTGATATTTGAGCAATTGATACAGCCAGGATTAAACAAAACGAAAGTAATTTTCGTATTTTAGAAGCTGAAATGCAATAAAAACATTAAATTTATGAATGAAAATATTTTAAATTTGTTAATAAAAATATAAAAAATGCCAATTATCACGTTAAAAATTTAAAAAAAATGTTTATACCTCCACTTTGGGTGTTTGTGTTTGAAACTATATGAAAAAATACACCAATAAGAACAACATATTCAGTAAATATTATCATAATTTTGTAAAAATTACTTACCAAGTTCTTCTCTTTCCATGTCAACCAATGATTGAGTTTTAATTAAAATAAAATGAGCGAAATGTTCACCCTAACAATTAACAGTTAATTAGAAGCCAATATTTTAAGCTCAAGTAAATACAATTGAAATTAAAGCACAAAAAATCAATGTTTTACAAGGTCTTAAATTATTAACCTTGCTTACCTTGTGTATAGTTTATAATAAAAAAAATGGGATAAAAACCATGGTTTAGTCACGAATTTGATATCAGAAAATCAAACTATTGATAAGATGATTGATAACGTACATTTTTTTTTTTAAATTCATCGATAACTTTAGTTTTGTTTGCACGTTTTATATTATTATCATATTCGTATTATCGACCTACCAACAATTTTGATAACCAGTTTTTGCGCGCCTTCAACTGATTAAGTTCGTTTCACTGTATTTTCATTTAAAAGCTGTTAAAATGATGATTATAACATATAAATAATAATGATTAATCAAGACCATACGTGCATTTCCAAAATGGCCGCTTTTGGAATGAAATTCTTGAAAAAATAACGCGTTTTTAGAATGTTTGCACCAGCAGCAGTTCTTATTTCGCACGAGCAGCGATTCTTTCATTTGCTCACGAGGAAGTTTTGCACGAGGAACGATTATATTTCTCCACGAGGCGACGTTCTTATTTCGCACGTGGCTTTAAAATTTAAATTTGCACGACTGTTCTATTTCGTAAATAAGCATAAAATCGATTAAATTGTATATTGATTTGTATATATGAAAGGCAAAAGCCAAAGGTAAGACCTCTTATTAAACGTAAACGTGTATGAAAACATAGTTTCCAAAGTGTTTGTGTTTATTTCTAAGAGATGGTATTTGGAATCGTGCGTATATTTTGAAATGGAAACGTAAAGAATTAGGAGTAGAAATCATCGGAAATTAATGCTTTTCATTCAAAGGGTAAGTTTTAAATATTTGATTTAAACAAGTTGATTTTGCAACACAAATATGTTTAATGTTTCACACGTAGCGAGAGCAGGATGCAAATCCGTCAGAAATCATCACTGAAAAACCACCACCAGCAGCACCAGCACCCACAAATGCCGAAACTACCAATAATGAAGCTCATAATTCAAATAAAAAGGACACGAACTCCGGTAAGGGCTACTCGTGTTTCAAGCCACGATGTTGGGGCTTTTAACTAAAGTTATTAGTTTTTTGATTTCCTAAACCAATTTGTGGTTTTTAAGTTCACATTTCGCCTGTATCGCCTTCATCGGGTACTTTAAATGTAACAGATAAAGATATGTATGTATTACATTTAAAGCACCTGATGAACATTTCCTCGCATAAAATTGAATAAATAGGATAACCACATTCTCCCTACCTGCCCCCACCCTGTCCACACCTCGTACATACCCTGTCCCCAACCTGTTTCAACCATGCACCACACCCTGTCCCCCATCTTGTCTCCCATCCTTCCCCCAACAGGCCCCTACCTTGTCTCCACCCTGTCCCCACCTCATCCCCACCTACTCTCCTCCTCACCTCGTCTCCACCTCCCCCTCTCCTCCTCCTCACCTCATCTCCACCTCACCTCCCCCTCACCTCCTCCTTACCTCCTCCTTACCTCATCCCCACCTCACCTCCTCCCCACTTCCACCTCGCCTCATCCCCACCTCCTCCCCACCTCATCCCCAACTCCTTCCGCCTCCTTCCCACCTCATCCCCACCTTCTCACCTCCTCCTTACCTTCTCCTCCTCCCCTTTTCCTCTCCTCATCCCCTCCTCCTCACCTCCTCCTCCTCTACCTTCTCCTCACCTCATCCTCACCTTCTCCTCACCTCCTCCCCACCTCCTCCCCACTTCCTCCCCACCTAATCACCACCTCCTCCTCCTCCCCTCCTCTTCCTCACCTCATCCCCACCTCCTCCTCTCCTCCTTCTCACCTCCTCCTCTTCTCCTTCTCAACTCGTCCCCACCTTGTAATTATCCTTCCTCCTCCACCTCCTCCTCCTCTACCTTCTCCTCAACTCATCCCCACCTCCTCCTCACCTCATCCCCACCTCATCCCCACCTCACCTCCTCCCCACCTTCTCCTCCTCCTCCTCCTCCTAACCTCCTCACCTCCTCTCCTCCTCCTCATCCCCACCTCCTCTCCTCGTCCCCACCTTGTCCATTATTTACAGATCTACAAAGATATTTATTTTTGTTTAAACTGATTTTGATTTACAGTTCCACTTCCTTCGTCCAAATCACTGGGTGGAGAATCTGCAGAAAGTGAGGCAGATTCCTCCGCTGGATGCATCGATTTTTTTTTATCTTTTCTCCGCGCATGTCTTTGGGCACGTAAGAACAAATAGGCCCCATGCCAGTATTATTTCAACTTTTCTTCTTTTCAATTTCTTCTTTTTTGTCCTTTTAATTTGGTTTTTGATTCTTTTGTTCACTAGTTGGAGTCGTCATTCCAGTTGCGATGATTATAATTGGTAAGTTTTGGATTTTGGTGAGACTTGGGATATTTAAAATGTTTAAATTTTAGACCAATGAGACAATTATTAAATGCCAAAGAACATGTTTTTGGTAAAAAATAGTGTCTCAATGCTTCCTAGTCTCCCCTATACAAACAATTGGTGGTAGAAAACTTAAAAAGGGCCCTAGGGGGCAATAGGGAGGTATAGGAAGGTAAGGACCAGAATACATGATATTTATTTACAGATTGGTCACTCGTGTTATATTTCAGGTGCCTTTAATTTGCGTCATTGTCCTGTTCAGCCATTAATTCCCATCTATTTGATCGTCAGTGGTGTTTTCTCCATCGTGGAGACCTTTAAAGGTCTGTTTTTAAGATGCATCGGAGTGGAAATTAAGGACAAGTTGTGGAAAAACGCCAGCGTTTATATCATTATCTTACATGCATTGATCAGGGGCTTCTTGATGGGTTGGCTAATCGCAGGTGAGAAATAGGGTCAAAGATGACACTGTGAGTCATAAAAAAGTAGAACCAAATAAAACAATCACAGCTTGGTGAAAAATACTTCGATTTAAATGAAATTTGGCACTTACATAAAACAATTGTGTAGGAACCAAAAATTTGTGCTGGACATGCGACAAATCTCGACTTTTTCATTTTTCAACAAGACGGTGCGCCCGCTCACCGTGCTCGAGAAACGGTTGAACCGCCCGCTGCAATGGGAAACACCGCGGTTCAGAACCCAACCGCTGTCCGCTACAAAATTTGGGGAGTTCTCTTTATAAAGGTTTACAAATCGAAGATTAATAACATCGAAGACTCAAAACTACGAATTCAGAAAACTCGGATAGAAATCGATCGGCGTATAACCGATACGTCGATCGAAGATTCTCGCGTTCGAATCCGGCTTCGCGTAAAGGCACCCGGAGAACATTTTAAGCACAGTTTATAATTTTAATTTTGTTCCTACACTATTGTTCTATGCAAGTGCCAAATTTGATTTAAATCCAAGCATTTTTCACCAAGTTGTGATTTTTTTTTATTGGGTTCTACGTTTTTATGACTCACAGTGAATATCACGCATTAGGCCATACTTGTCCATATTTAACTTTCCCAAATATGTTAACTAATCTTAACTAAATCTAATTGTATTTTAAGGTGCAGTTTGGGTTTACAGCGTGTATGAACCAGATACGAAAAATGAACGAAGCGAATTCTACTGCGATAAGATCGCTTATTATTTCGCTTTTTGGATGATCACGATTTGTTTCGTTGTGATGGGATTGTTATTAATATGTCTGTGCAGCACAGGGATTTGTCACGTGATGTTTTCATTTTTTCTTGTAAAATTGCACACGTGCAGAGTCAGATAATTATACTTTGAATTTTAAGCGTAATTACAATCGTTGAAGTGATTTAGTTATTTGTACTTCATGCGAAGTTTGAGCCAGGACACTCAACTTCTGGAGCAAGGCGTCTGCCCTTTTTGGTGTCCAGAAAAACCCAGCTCACTAACTCTTGTTATCATGACTAAATGCTCCAAATGATAAAATAAACCTACAGTAAACCTCCAATTATCCGCGCTAATTGGGACCGACAGGGGCGCGGAAAACAGGAGTTAATGCAAAAAATCAACAATCTTCTTTTGTTTGAGGTTCGACCTCCTTTTCCAGGCCGCTGAATCGCGAATTCGTTTTAAAATCATCATGTTCGTAGAGTTAGCGTCCGACTGCTTTTCATAGCCATTTCAAACGCATTCCCACACATTGCCCCCACACTTCCCCTGCACCTTCCCCCAGACCTTGCCCCACCCTTCCTCCACACCATGCCCCCACACTACGCCCCACCTTTCACCCACACCTTGCCCCCACATTACCCCAAAGCTTACCCCCCTTCCCCACACTTCCCCCACACCTTGTCCTACCCTTCCCCCACACCTTGCTTCACCCTTCCTCCAAACCATGCCTCACCTTTCCCCCACACCTTGTCCCCACATTACCCCAAAACTTGCCCCCACCTTTCCCCCACACCATGCTCCGCCTTTCCCAACACCTTGCCCCACATTACCCCAAACCTTTCCCCCACCCTTCCCCCACACCTTTTCCCCACCTTGTCCCCACACCTCCCCCCACCTTATCCCCAGCATTGCCCTTAATATTCCCCCAACCTTGTCTCCCAACCGCGTCTCCCAACATTTCCCCAACTTTGTCTCCCCTCCTTGTCTCCCAAACTTTTTCTCCCAACTTTGTCCTAATTGCAATTCTTTCTTCCTAGGTTCCATCAACTTGAATAAATGTCCTGTTCAGCCCTTATTTCCCATTTCTCTGCTCGTTTTTGGAGTTGTCATTTTTTTTAAAAGTCGCGATTTATGACATATTTATGAAATTTCATTCACGAAACAAATTCGTGTTTTATTTGCAGTCATTTCATTGGCTTTTAGTACATTTCATCATTGTGTGGACAGTCGTCAGAAAGATTTTATTGAGTACGAAGAGATCTTAATTAAAAATAATTTCAAATTAATCCAAATTTAATGATTTTTTTTATTAATGTTTAATTAGGTTTTTATTGGATGATACAAGTTGGACAACCTGAATTTTATAGCTGATTTAAGTCCAAATTATTGCATGCCTTGGGTTTATTTTTCATCCTTTGTTTTCGCTTTTATAACTCTTTATTTTTTGATATTTTTTTTTGGCGAAAATCGCTTTTAATTTGGTGGAAACGCATGGTCGAAGGTTATCATAATTTAATGAAAGATTCGTAGAATTACATGAAAATAATCAGAGTGAAAAATCAAGGATTACACTATATATAATCTATCTAAGGAGTGGATTTCAGTTTTATCAGGTATCAAAGTGTATTTTGTTCGCTGGTTTTTCGTAATAAAATAATGTAATGAATTTTTAATTAAAATTATTATTTTTTTAGCTTTATCAGCTGGAATTTCTAGTTAATATTAAAATTAAAATCTTGAACTCTGAGCTCTAAATTTTGAACTCCGAGCAATAAATTATAAAATCTGAGTTTAAAGTTTAAAACATGAATTCTAAATCTTGAATCTGAGTAATAAACTATGAACTCTGAGTCCTAAGTGTGTGAATAGCACAAAATTTGATTGTGAAACATTATGCAAATGAAGGAATCGCATGAGCTGAGGGAAATGTTTGAAATTGGTAAGTAAATTACTCAATACTGATTTGCATAAAAATGTTTGGAATGATCGCTTATTTTGTTGCATTCTGGGTAATTAGATTTGGCCAAATTCATTTGTGGTGAGGACGTCGTGGTCTTCACATCGTCTCTTCATTTGGTAAATATGAATTTTACTTTATACTTTAACAAAAAATAAGCAATTCTTTGAAGAAAACCTTTATTATCAAATATTATTTTCATTTCAATTAAAGATATTTTCCGTGATTTATAATGATGTTGTTGAATATTTGTCACAATCTGAAAATTCTGCACAATGACAAAAATAAGAAACATAATGCAAAAACTAAGAATGTTGCGCGAAACATCCAAATTTCAAAATTTTTACAAAATGTGCATTTTTGGTGCTAAAGAAATAAATAAAACTTTTTAAACCTGAAACTGTGCTTTAAAAAATATACAAATCTAGCAACCTAATACAATATTCACACCGACCAAATCAAGTGAACTGATCCACATCAAGTTGATAACCCCTCCAAACTTAGAGCCCCTCCGGACTTAGAGCCCCTCTAAACTTGTAGCCCCTCCAAACTTATAACTCCTCTAAACTTATAACCCCTACAAACTTAGAGCCCCTCCAAACTTAGAGCCCCTCCAAACTTAGAGCCCCTCCAAACTTA
>JAQGBW010002369.1:0-20205 GCA_034698625.1 Julus scanicus
AAGTACTTTTAACGCGTTTACATGGCTGACTCAATTGAAGCAAAGTACTTTTAAGTGCTCATGTAACCGCAGTATTATTCAACTCGACTCGCATGCCCAAAATGCCTGCATTATGATGGCGGCGTGAGTGTTGGAAAAATATCTGTAAATCTGTTTTGCAACTCGACTCTCATGCCCGAAAACGCGGTTTTTAGGCATGCGAGTCGAGATGCGAAACCACCTTTAAAGCTATTTCTGTGACACTCACGCCGCCATCATAATGCAGGCGAAATGGGCCAGAAGATTCAATTTGGGCATATTAAATCTAGGAGCAGCTGGGGATCAAGCAAAGTGACTTAAATGTGACTATTTTAATATTAAGCATGCTACCGATACAGCCAAGCTCGAATTACACACTGTGAGCGTGGAGAGAGGTATGGCGTGGTCTCTAGCTCAGGATATCTGGACGGAATTGGTGGGAAACGAGCATTTATAGGCCGAATACCGGCCTTCAGCTGCGACAAGAATCCCTCGAGGAAATCAACAGAAAATACAAAAGAAATTATTCCAGATTTGGCAGAGCCCCATTGGCAAGAGTATGATAGTGCCAGTGTGACCTGCGTGCATGGCGAGGCTAGTGTCAGAAAATCTTACTGGGTCTTCCTTCGAATGGTAGTGAGGCGCAAATTGTACCACATCTTAAGCGGCTCGATGCTCAGCGTTTGGTCCACAGTGGAGATGGCGATGGCCTCAATGCCGGGCGGCACCGCTGCCAAGATGCAAGTGATACGTGTCTTTGTACCGAGGACGGTTTGAGGATCGTCGGTTCTGTGATTCCATTAATTTTTTTGCTTAGCTCGTAAACGTGTTGTCGCAGGACGCGAAGGTCGAGCACATTGACGCGAAGCTTGCCCGTGCAAAGTCATTTTTTGTAAACTTTATATAAAATCGAGGCATTAAAAGTTGCAGACGAGGCTAAAAAATAAAAAATAATTTTTAAATGGAAGCGCAGAAATCGAATAATTGTCATGTCATAAAAACGCAAGCATAAATTGTATAACAGAAGAACACAAATGTGGCCATAACAGACCGTAAATAACGCCATAACAAAAGAATATAAATATATGTCCATAACAGAAAAACGCAAATGTAGCCTTAACAGAAGTATCCAAATATGTCCATAATAAAAGAACGCATGTAAACGTAAATATGGTCAAAGTCGACAATGGTTATTGGAAATGCAAATAAATTCAAAGCATAACCCAAAGCTTCAAACGAAATTCCTGAAACAAAGGGATTATTGGAAAGTTTATACTGGATACTAGGTATATGACAATGAATGCAGGCAAACCATGCTTACAGTGGTGTTTTGTGTGATTGCCCCCCATTTTTGCCCCCAAATATATTTTTAATACTCCAATATTTTGTAACACCTCTGGAAGAAACTAAAGAATATTGCCGCAGAGTTCAATTAAATTTAGCATACAGTATGTCGAGCGATCCATTAAATGAGTAAATATCTGCTTTTTACACTAAAGTATTCATTCCATCTTTAAAATTCTGCCAACGTGCTTTTATTTTTTTATAGATTTTCCAAAATGATTTTTATTGATTATAGCAATACATGTTTGCCTACTATACTGCTTTAAGATTAAATTCTGTAAGCACTTTCTCGGAACAAGCGTGCTATAAATGCATGTAGGCAGCTGACAATTTATAAGAGCAATTATTCACAGCATGAAATCCACATTTCAATTATATTCATCGACGAATCTATCAAAAGCTTTCGTTATTGAAATGGCTATATAAGTACATACACTTCACAGTACGAACTTAGGAAACATAAACAAACGAATAGTTGAAAGGAATTCGTCTACGTGTTGAACAGTGCAGTTTTTCATCGATTCAAGCTGTTCTTACATTCATTTTAAAACAATCGGGATAATGAAAATCGTTTGAAAGCGGGATTAACTATTTTCAATCAAATGCCATTTTCGGGGGGAATTGCAAACTTGAAAATTCTTAATTAGGCTGTTAAACTGCGCACTTGTTTGCCAAGAAAATGAAAGCGGTTAAGTGGAAATTCGTTGTTTTATTTAATTTCCTTAAATCGATGTAGGATTAACTCGCTTCCACATGAAAGGATTCTAGTGACATTCCTATTTTAAAGTAGTATAGAATAAACATCTTAGCCTAAGTGGATAATCAGCCTTAGGAGGTTGGAATGTCACAAGAATGCCATTACAATTAATCCCTCAGGTGGAGAATCATATTTGGGCCATGCACGTATGAACAAATTTGGATTTTTCTATATATGGGCATGTATGGCCATTAAGGTGCAAATGCATGATCATGTATGGTGCATATCAGTCATATCATGAAAAAGAATTGGCGAAATATGGTCCATACATGGATATTTATGGCCTATCAAGAACCATAGCTATATTACCTATCAAGCCCCAAATATGACCCATCAAGCCCCAAATATGACCCAGCAAGCCCCAAATATATAGCAAATCAAGTCCCAAATATGACCCATCAAGCCCCAAATATATAGCAAATCAAGTCCCAAATATGACCCATCAAGCCCCAAATATATAGCAAATCAAGTCCCAAATATGACCCATCAAGCCACAAATATAACCATTCAAGCCCCAAATATGACACTTGGTAAGCTCTTGGTACCAGTGAAAAATATGCTTTTAGATAGATTTTATACACTCGGGTCCCAAGTTAGAAGCGGCATATTTTATGCTTTTAGAGAGGTTAACATAGGATGCACTTTGTCAGGTTCTACTGTACTATGTTTCTAACAAGCAGAGCAGTTTTAAAACACCGTATATAGTGGGGAAAGTTCCATATGCTACTCGTCGCACTAAAGCATGACAAGTTTAGATCTAACCCTGGTTTTTAATCTGGGTTACCTTGAGTTGTCTTTTTCAGGCTATTTTTGAATGTCCGCCATATGGGAGATGGTTACAGAATTCCGGACAATTTGTCTTGTTATATTTGCTCGAGTCTCATAAATTATTTTTCGTATACGAAGCTTAAAAACTCTTTAAAACACAGATTGCTTCGAATTAGCATGCTAAAAAAATGATTGTCGAATGATTTCATGCATGGTTAAGTCTTGGCCACACTGCCTACTTTTCCCTAGCTTCCACTGGCACCCTTGCCTACATTTACATTAAACGTTATTACTGACTATTATTAGAGACTCCAAGAAGCATTAACTGCAACCGTGTTTGCCAACTTTTCTCAAACCCTTATAACGCTCTAATCAGATTTTTGTCAACGAGCCAATTACCACAGCTGAAATTTCGCCATAAAACAACTTGCAAACACAAATGGCACCTGGTATACGCTCTGTTGCACTCTATTCAGTATTAGGCAGTGTCCTTTTAATTTATAATACTAGGGGCGTGTATGGACTCGTGTGTGTCAAATTTGGCTTTAAATGGCCAAACATAGCCATGTCTTGACCATAATAAACCTCTAAGTGGCCATATTTAGCCGTATATGCATGGGCTAGAAATTTAAACCATAGACATGACGTGATCATGTTACGCTATAAATGGCCATAAAGGAAAGAAATTTAAGGTAGCTCATCAAACAGAGACTGTGGTTGAATTAAATGATATTCTTAACTAATAACTTTGTTCCTAATGTATGACAACAACATAGTACTCACACTTGTTCTAGTCTCCTTCCATTTCATTTCTATTCCATTTGATTTTTACCTGTTCCATTTTATCTGTTCTATTTTTCAAAATTCGAATGCAAGCATGAAATTGCAACTGCCAAAACTTAAAAAATTATCTACTTAACGTCTATAATGCATTGTAATTAAACACTAACATAACAGTAACCAAACATACATACTTGTATAGCTATCGATCGTGGCCATATTAAACAGTTAAATCGCCATATTTAGCCATTAATATGTGCATGGGATAGGAATGTAAACCAAGAATAATTCTATCATACATTTAGCCATGTCGTGACCAAATTAAACCTCTAAATGGCCATATTTAGCTATATATAAATACTTGGGCTAGGAATGTTAGCCAGCATATTTAGCCATGATTGTACCAGATTGTAAATATGGGGTAAATATAAAAATGGAATGGTAGTCTTATTAAGTCTAAATCACTGTAGCTACTTACTTTAACACCACAGGAAATCTGTCAAACATTACGATATCTTGAAACGTGTCCTCGGAGCCCCCGCACGACTCCATGTTGGATACAAACTTACTAAATGACTCTTAAGTTGAAAAGTCGTTCGGGGCCGATAGACCTAGCTCGTTGCATCTTAAAATCTAACCCCTAAAGTCCTCTTTGGCTGCTTTTTATCTTCTCCAGAGAAACCAGTGGCTCCCCCTACACTCATTACGCAATGCTGAGGAATGAGGCTGCCCTCGGGTTCAGAGGTCGCATATGTGGTGGTTGAGGTAACCTTCCTAAACGCGGCAGACTTGATCGAAAGACGCCAAGTATCATATCTGGCCAAAAGTCGATGACAATCATGTGGGTGGAATGTGCAGAATCTTAAGCCGGGTCTCCACCAAGACGTACATGTACGTGTAAACACGTTTTTACAAACATATGCAAAAAAAATTTCCCTCCGGGTTTGTTTCAGCCGCCATTTTGCAAATACATATGTAAATATCACAAATTGTACAGCTATTAAAGTCATTTAATATGTGCACAATTTTGATATTTACATTTATTTCAAAATGGCGGGTGAAATAAACTTTTTAGCATATATTTGTAAAAACGTGTTTATACATACATGTACGTCTTGGTGGAGACCCGGCTTTACACAACAAACACACGGATTTACGGAAATCTGTTCTTTTCCCATAACCATCCCGTTAATTCTTCTGCCATAACTTTTCACATCTGCTAAAGTTTTTCGGAGTAGATTGGTCTAATCACCACAAAAAACTTGTTTTTTCGTGATATGGCTTTTTCCTCTTTTAAAATCAAATATCGATTAGAAGCTTGGGAAAAAGAGTGCGTTTGCGTGTTTTGGCGAGCCCGTATGTCGTTCCCACATCACAGCATATAGCGTGCAACTTTTGCAACGATACCATATAATGTGAAATCGTTACAAGGCGCGGGGGGAATTAGGCTGTTTGTTCGCTTCGAAGAAATTCCGGATCTTAGGACATCAGTATAACTTCTTGTTGAAGCTGGAAATTCACCCCCCTAAAACATCCTCCCCTTCCAACCTTTTCTTTTTACCAATAGCGCTTTTCCTTGCTCGCTTGCACGGGCCATTATACTTGCAATTATTAAATCGATCGACCTTAACCGCTTTGTTATGTCCCAGTTGCAAACTGGCCCATTTTCCAGGCGGTAGGACGATCGCAGATATTGACATGCCCATCCATCATCCGGCCATAATTTCGATTAGGGCTTTTTTATGGTATCATGATTCTGTCGATGTTGATAAATGCAGTTCCAAGAGGATGTGACATGGGTCAACCATCAAAAGAGAAAAGGCGTGTCATAATATGAATTCTAGGTTAGATATTTAGGATATGTATGCAAGAACACCCAACAGAACTGTCAAGATGATGCCTCTGGGTTTCTGGCAGGTTTAAGATTCAGGGAAACGTATACATATCTGGAGAACAAATATTTGATGCAAATGAGGTGTGCGTGTGTATTGATGTGGTATATGTTATAAACCAATATACAGTATTAGGTATTTAAAGGTTCTGGTATAGTGGTACAACGTTTCGGCCATGTTAGGGCTCCATCAGGAACTAAATAAAGCAGGGAAGTCCAATTTATTTATTTAAAGGTGTACTTTACTGAAAAATCTTGCAAAATGGAAAATAAATGGATAATAAATAAACTTAGCAAGCATCTAAAATGAAACACAAGAAATGTCGAACACAACTTTTGTAGCTATGTATTTGCTTAAGACAAAGCACGATGTAGCATAGACTTTACAAATAAAGTCATTTAAATCTAGGAATGTATATCCAGTGCTTTAAAAAATTGTTGCAAATATGCACCGAGTCATAACAAAGTAGAACTCAATAAAAAAATCATAACTTCGTGAAAAATGCTTCGATTTAAATGATAGACGAATGGGGCAAAATCTTTGCAGAAACAACAAAAACATTAGTCCTTTCCATGAAAAAATGACTACAGGCTGTAGTTGAAGCTATAAAACTACATACTAAATATTAACTGACATCATCGATTCACTAAACGTCGTTGAATAAGTGGACATCAAATGGTTGCCAATACTTTTTTGACCTGTGATTTTCAGTTTTTCTTTTTCTTTTAAAATTGTCTTGATATGACATTATCAACTTTTGGCAACAATTGAATTAAAGTATTGTAACCATAATGTATACTTTAATTTTTCTCCATTGCCTATTTTTCGAGTTTATTACAAAAAAATACTAATTGCCAATACTTTTTTGATCCACTGTGTATACATATATTTATTAAACTTACATAAAGATTACAGCAACATGAGCAAATTCACGAACCGCATTTTGGGCATGCGAGTCTAGTTGCAAAACCGCCTTTACAGATATTTTTCTGACCCTCACGCCACCATCATAATGCAAGCAAAACGGGCCGGAAGATTTGATTTGGGCATATTAGATCTAGGAGCAGCTGGGGATCAAGTAAAGTGACTTAAATGTGATAATTTCATTATTAAGCATGCTACTGATACAGCCAAGCTCGAATTACACAAGGTGAGCGTGGAAAGGTATGACGTGGTCTCGAGCTCAGGATATCTGGACGGAATTGGTGGGAAACTAAAAAGGATTTTACATATCGACCGAGGCACGCAACAGCAAATACTCGAGCATTTTGGCTGTGAGCAACACGACGGTGAGGATTTCAGCTGCGACAAGAATCCCTCGAGGAAATCAACAGGAAGTACAAAAAGGTTATTCCAGATTTGGCCGAGCCCCATTGGCAGGCATACCTACTGGCGAGATTCGTGTCAGAAAATCTCACTGGGTCTTCCTTGCGAATGGAAGTGAGGCGCAAATTGTACCACATCTTGAGCGGCTCGGTGATCAGCGTTTGATCCAAAGTGGAGATGGCCTCAATGCCGGGCGGCACTGCTGCCAAGATGCAAGTGATTCGTGTCTTTGTACTAAGGACGGTTTGAGGATCGTTGATTCTGTGATTCCATTAAATTTTTTCCTCAGCTCTTGAACGTGTTGGCACAGGAAGCGATGCTCGAGCACATTGCGGCGAAGCTTGCCCGTGCAAAGTCATTTTTTGTAAACTTCATATAAAATCGAGGCATTAAAAATTGCAGGCGAGGCTAAAAAAAAATTAAAAATGGAAGCTCAGAAATCTTATAATTGTCATGTCATAAAATCGCAAACATTACTTGTATAACAGAAGAACATAAATGTGGCCATAACAGACCGAAAATAACGCCATAGCAGAAGAATATAAACATATGTACATAATAGAATGCATGTAAACGTAAATATGGTCAAAGTCGACAAGGGTTATTGAGAATGAAAATAAATTTAAAGTATTACCCAACGCTTTAAACTAAATTCCTGAAACAAAATGGTTGTTGGAAAGTTTATACTGGATACTAGGTATATGACAATGATTGCAGGCAAACCATGCTTACAGTGGTGTTTTGTGTGATTGCCCCCCATTTCTGCCCCCAAATATATTTTTAATACTCCAATATTTTGTAACACCTCTGGAAGAAACGAAAGAATATTGTCGCAGAGTTAAATTACATTTAAAATACAGTATGTCGAGATCTCCATATAAATGAGTAAATGTCTCCCTTTTACACTAAAGTACTCATTTCATCTTTATAAATTCTGCCAACGTGCTTTAATTTTTTATAGATTTCCTAAAATGATTTTTATTGATTATAGCAATACATGTTTGCCTACTATACTGCCTTAAGATTAAATTCTGTAAGCACTATTTCTCGGAACAAGCGCGCTATAAATGCATGCATGTAGGCAGCTGACAATTTATAAGAGCAATTATTCAACGCATGAAATCCACACTTCAATTATATTCATCGACGAATCTATCAAAAGCTATAAGTTATTGAAATGGCTATATATACGTACATGTACTTCACAGTACGAATTAAGGAAACTACATAAACAAGCAAATAGTTGAAAGTAACTAGTCTACTAATTAGACCTTCATTACTCGATGTGTTGAACAATGCAGTTTTTCATCGACTCAAGCTTTTCTTATATTCATTTTAAAACAACCGCGATATTGAAAATCGTTTAAAAGCGTGATTAACTATTATCAATTAAATGCCATTTTCGAGGGGAATTTTAAACTTGAAAATTGTTAATTAGGCTGTTAAACTGCGCACTTGTTTGCCAAGAAAATAAAAGCGGTTAAGTGGAAATGACAACAGCATAGTACCTCTTGTTCTAGTCTCCTTCCCGAGTTCCATTTCTTTTCTATTTCATTCCATTCCATTTTTACCTGTTCCATTTTATCTGTTCTATTTTTCAAAATTCGTATGCAAGCATGAAATGGCAACTGATAAAACATAACAAATTATCTACTTAACGCCTATAATACATTGTAATTAAACACTAACATAACAGTATTTAACCAAACATACATACTTTTATAGCTATCGAACGTGGCCATATTAAACGGCCATATTTAGCCATTAATAATGTGCATGGGCTATGAATGTAAACCAAGCATAATTCTATCATACATTTAGCCATGTCGTGACCAAATTAAACCTCAAAATGGCCATATTTGGCTATAAATACTATATACGTGGGCTAGGAATGTTAGCCAGCATATTTAGCCATGATTGTACCAGATTGTAAATAGATGGTAAATATAAAAATGGAATGGTAGTCTTATTAAGTCTAAATCACTGTAGCTACTTACTTTAACAACACAGGAAATCTGTGAAAGATTACGATATCTTGAAACTTGTCTTCGGAGCCCCGCACGACTCCATGTTGGATACAAATTTACTAAATGACCCTTAAGTTGAAAAGTCGTTCGAGACCGATAGACCTGGCTCGTTGCATCATAAAATCTAGCCCCTAAAGTCCTCTTTGGCTGCTTTTTATCTTGTCCAAAGAAACCAGTGGCTCCACCTACACTCATTACGCAATGCTGAGGAATGAGGCTGACCTCGGGTTCAGAGGTCGCAAATGAGGTGGTTGAGGTAACCTTCCTAAACGCGGCAGACTTATCGAAAGGCGCCAAGTATCATATCTGGCCAAACGTCGATGACAGTCATGTGGGTGGAATGTGCAGAATCTTAAGCCGGGTCTCTACCAAGACGTACATGTATGTATAAACACGTTATAACAAACATATGCAAAAAAGTTTGCCCTCCGGGTTTGTTTCAGCCGTCATTTTGTAAATACATATGTAAATATCACAAATTGCAAAGCTATTAAAGACATTTAATAAGTGCACAATTTTGATATTTACATACATTTCAAAATGGCGGGTGAAATAAACCCGGAGGGCAAACTTTTTTGCATATGTGTGTACATACTTGTAGATACGTACATGTATACGTCTTGGTGGAGAGACGGCTTAAGTAATTGCCAAATTATATTTAAATCGAAGCATTTTTCACGAAGTTATGATTTTTTTATCGGGTTCTACTTTTATATGACTCACGTTTTTTGTATAACATCATTGCATATAATTTGAATAAATACTTGTCTAAAATTGTTTTTCCACCATAAATAGAAACCATTATAATTCTACATTATACTTATTTACCATAGACTGCCTGATATCTCTTTATTTCTTTGAGAAATCTAAGATTATCGCTTGATATAAAAACCTTATAAACTTAGCGCCACTTTTGTACTCATGTAAACGCCTACGTAATCTAATGTCCTCACATTTTGTGTTAAAAGCGTGTAAAGTTGACTACCTCATACAAGTTAAGAATTTTATGATACTAATATTAGTTGTAAGGCGGACACTGTACTCTTTGAAAGGCATAGTTTACTGATAAATAAAGCAATATTTTCAATTTTATGACCGGGTTTTCTTGCATCGTCTGACATGCAAATTCCACATCATTTTCGGGTCAAAAAACCTGTTGACGAGGCCCTTAACTGGGCATAAACTTAATCCACCTTCGCGACATGGTTCATCAAAGCCTCGATCCACACCAGCCAGCTTCTCTGGTGCATTTGGGAATGAAATTGCAAAATGAAAGGCACACATAAGCCATACTCGTCTAGATCGAAGGGATTATTGATGGCATTTATAAGCCGCTCATTAAATGGCTGAAAAGGTGGCACATGACGCACCGGATTTGCCGCCCAGCCACTAATGTGTAACTTAGCGAGGGATTTAAACATCCATTTTAGGATTGGGATGGGGTGAACAAGCTGCTTTGAAACATGAATCAGAACAAGCCGCCTGCAGTGCTGCACATTTAAGGGAAAATAGCATAAAAAGTGCAGTCTGTGAAGTTTTGGTTTTTTGCACAGTGGCACAGCTGGATTACCGCAAATGGAGACAAATCCAGCAAAAGCAAAGATTTATGCACGCCAGCGAGTAAGCCGTTGTATTCAAATTCTGCTCCTTATTTCAAATCAAGGGTTTTGAGGATGACAAGAGCTAATACAGGCAAGCACGCACTTGCAAATGCAGTAAACAAAAAACACCACATATACGTCATATGCTAATGGAAAGTCAAGGTTAGAATACCAATTTTGTAAAATGAAGACATCATGGAGAGTGGGTGGAGACACCCACATAGATACAGAGAATGTAACTGATGGCCATTTGCCATCAGGAACATTAACAATGTCAAGTCAGTTTCTGAATGACAATATAATGTACTTCACGGAATATGCATTTGTATTTATCATGTGATGGTATGGCATAACGGATGGAAGAATTATTTAGGGGTATATAATGCATGCCATACATAATGTCCATATATGATATTCTTTATATAATGTATATTTTAAAACATGCATGCCCTTCCCCCCTCCCTCAGCGAAATTGGAACACTCTGACACCACTTCCTTTATACCTGCTAAGCCTCTTATCACAGAATCTAAAGTGTGATCACCCCTTTCTTCCCCACCATCACATTATGGAGGTAATTCCCTTCTTGTTATCTAACATCAATAATTTTCTCCCAACCTTACCAATGTTGTAAAATGAAGACATCATGGGGAGTGGGGTGGAGGCACCCACATAGATACAGAGAATGTAACTGATGGCCATTTGCCATCAGGAACATTAAAAATGTCAAGTCAGTTTCTGAATGACAATATAATGTACTTCACGGAATATGCATTTGTATTTATCATGCGATGGTATGGCATTGCAGATGGAAGAATTATGTAGGGGCATATATATGTATGCCATACATAATGTATGATAATGCATAATTTCCATATATGATATTCTTTATATAATGTATATTTTAAAACATGCATGCCCTTCCCCCCTCCCTAAGCGAAATTGGAACACTCTGGCACCACTTCCTTTATACCTGCTAAGCCTCTTATCATGGAATCTAAAGTGTGATCACCCCTTCTGCCCCACCATCACATTGTGTAACTAATACTTTTCTTGTTATCTAACATCAATAATAATCTTTCAACCTAAAGGTTGACTTTCCATGTTGCCAGCTAACTAGCCACCGTGGCACCGCCCAACAGCCAACAGCTATGTCTTAAAATTGTTATAATCTGATACAGTATGTGGATAGAACTTAGAAGTGGACATGTATTGAAATGGGCATGCAATATACTAGGATGTATAGGGCCATTTATGTAATACTTGGTTATTTGGTCATGTATATAACCATTTATTTGTATACACAGTAGTTAATTTCTGATATATCCTTATACAGTATGTGCTGTATATAATTTTTTCCACCAGGGGTCCACTGGAAATTCAAGACTTACAGACTCTGATAGTTAGTCTAAGAAGGTGGCAAAAGAGTATTTTAAAAACGCGTTCGTATCTCATATTTTAAACAGCTCATAAAATGTGAAGAATCTAAAATTATATGAAGGTGCAAACGTTCGTAGCATCTTAGATTCTAAAGTGATAATTAGTGTAGAATCTGGGATCCTAATAAGGTGAAACAAATGTAATTCATCTCATAATAATAAGATAAGATAAGTGTTTAAAATTTTATATTACATGAACGTGATAAAAGTGTATAAAGTCTGAGATTCTATGATACTGATAAAAGTATAAATAATCTCATATTCTAAGAAGGTGATAAAAATGTATATATTAACTGAAATTCTAAGTAAGTCATAAAAGTATAAATTTACATACCTGTTCTAAGAAGGTCGTAAACGTGCATAAATTTAATCTTTTATGAAGGTGATAAAATTTGACATAATCGTTGACTCAAAGAAAGTACATTTATAAAAGTTTCCTATTGGATTAATGTAACATGTATCTACTTGTCGTTAAATAAATTTGAATGTTCTTAAAAATACTGAAAATCTATAAAACACTCCAGAAATGTTTTAAAATTGTCCTTCCATTTTCACATTTACTATTTCCTTTTGAGCTTTGATAATGGTCCTTCTGGGGATCTCCATTACCATTCCACCCACCATAAGACATGTACTCAACTCAAGTTTCTAACCACAAAACATGAAAACCCTATTATTCTGGACGGCTGCTTTGTATCCAAAATATTTATCCCCATCATAAATTTCCATGCAGAATGCATTTGAGTGAAATATTCAGGAAACAAAATGATGAAACATCTCGTGATGCATCTTGCTTAAACGGGATTTACTTTACTTGATAAATGGATCAGTATTAGCACATCTTTAGGTGTGTACAAAAACATCATCTGTACTTTCAATACCATGTGCTAAAATTGCCAAATACCAATTATGTTCAAATGAGGCAGCGTAGGAAGGCGTGATGTTCGCAATCTGGGTTCGTTATCAAAAAAGCTTTTTTAAAACAGTTTCCGATCGAATCAGGGCAATAATTAGATTTCAACTGCCTTAAATTGCGATTAATTTGCTTATTAGATAGGCCATCGGGGATGGAAATTATGTTTGTCTGGCCTCAGTTTACTCAGCACTGGTAATCAAATTACCTTGAAAATGTGAACAACGCGTTTAGGTCCCATCGAACGAAGTTGGAATTGCTGACTTAATTTCACATCAGCTTAGGTTCGTATATATAGAAAATCTCATTATTTGAAACTGCGTATTCGTCATAAAAGAAACGTGATATTTTCAAAATTTCGACTACGAAAACAATTTTAAAAAGGGAGAGTGGAAATGAAAAACCTATATATGAGTGTGGGCCTTGAACTCAAAATCCAATCATTAGTTTGGCAAAAATAAATCCACGAAAAAGTATATACTGTATAATAGGGTAAAAATACACAATAAATTCGTGTTGTCATGGCAGGTTTATGGTGAAAAAATATTACTGTAGTCATGCCACTTATTCGCAGAATACCATTGTTTTAAAAGCTGGTTCAATATTTCTGCTAATTCCCTGCTGACGAAAACAATAGAGATTTCTAATGTTTTCTATTGTTATTTGGAACGTTGTTTTCTATTGGTATCAATAGAAAATTTCTATTGGTTAAATTGGTTTCAATTGTTTTCTATTGGTATCAATAGAAAATTTCTATTGGTTAAATTGGTTTCAATTGTTTTCTATGGTTTTCTATTCTTTTCTATTGTTCAGTCTATTGGTTTCAATTGTTTTCTATTGTTTAGTCATTAGAGCTAAACCATAGAAGCCAATACAGGAACCATAGAAAACAATTAAAACCAAAAAGTGTCCAAATAACAATAGAAACCAATAGAAATCTCTATTAGTTTCTATTGTTTTTTTCACCAGGGTTGCCATAAATAATACATCACAGCACAATTCAATCATAATCAATTTTTTTTAAATAATAAATGTGTAATTCCAGATAAAATATGCAAAATACTGTATAACCCTTTATGATTTTTCCACCTGGGTTTATATCCATGTTCAAATTAATGACTCATTCGAGTTTATTGTGAAATTTCAAGCTTTACCACACATCTATTTTTAAATTTCACCTACTGAAAATGGAAATATTTGGCTCATTAAAATGGCAATAGATAAAAATAGAGATTATAAAAATAGGGTCCTGAGACAGTAAATAAGTTGTTCCAAAGGGAATTCATGCTAAAAATAGCAAATTTACTTTATAGGAATGCCAATTTAAACAACAGATCCTTTCAAACATCTTGACTAAAACGAATAAAGTTAATCGACATATACAAATTTACCTCGTGATTGAATTTGTAAATTTCTCTGCTGGGCAACCGAACTGAAGGAGAAAAAATCCCACAAATAAGCTTACTAAAATTAAATTGAAAAATCCATAGCGATTGGGGCTAGGAAGCTTGAAAAACAAAATACGATTTCCTTGTAGTATATAGCAATCGGTATTCCTAAAGGGAAGGGACCCAGATACAGTCTATACATCGAAATCGTTCATCTTTTTCCAACCTGGATATATCTAGGGAATTGTGGATACAACCCGGTAGCAAACGGAAGCCAATCATTGCTAAGAGCAGAAGCCAATCCAAGTTCAAGTTATCAATTTTTACTTAAAATAAGGATCTAAAAATAGAGCCCCCACAAATCCCAATAGACGACAAAAGACAGATAATACAGCAATAACCGTACGCCATCAACTGATGTTGAAATATCGTGGAATAAGATAATTGGGACACATCAGAACTAAATTTTTTTGACTCGAACAAGTGGTTTTCCCAATTATGTGAAGTTCATTAATCACTTGATTTGGTCTTGCTAATTCCAAATAAAAGATTATCACGATTTTCGAGTCTCCTAAATAACCCAGTGGATGTCCACAAGGCTCCCTCTCTCTCCCTTTGTCCACATGCCAGCAGACCCCTACCCCCTATTGGGGACCTCCTTTCTTATAAAAATAAAATGATGTCCATATGTAGTATTGTGGGTTAAGAAGGATCACAACCCTATCCTTTTCAATGGGTCGGGTTTGCAACGATACTCACAGTTGAATGAGGGAGGTTTTGATTGGGGTGAGAATTGTTTGGGGTGGCTTGATGGATCAGGAAGGGCATCATTTTGTTGTATTTCACTTTGAAATGGTAGATTTTTGAAAAATTAATATACAAGTTTGAAAAATGTCCGTTATTTTGCACACGCTGCCAGCAGGCGGCAGCATGAGATAGGCAAGTTGTGAGAGCAAAAATTCAAATAATAATTAAATTTAAAAAATCTACTATTTTAAAGTGAAAAATGATACAATCAGCACCTTGCTGATTTATTAAGCTATTTTAATCAATTTTTATTTTTCTTTAATCTTTTTTTGTTTGACTGTGACACATGCTGGCACATGCTGTTTGCAAGTGCAGCATGAGAATGCAAATTAACGGACACATTTCAAACTTATATATTAATTTTAAAAAAATCTACTAGCTCAAAGTGAAAAACAACAATATGATGCACTTGCTGATACATCAAGCTATTTTAAACAGTTTTTAATTTTATTTAATCTTTTTTTGTTTGACTATGAGTGTCGTTGCAAATTTGACCCATTGAAAGGAATAGGTTTGTAATCCCCCTTTTAACTACTAGATTTTTAAACGATAAGACAAGTTTAAACTTAGGTTTAATTTGATCGTATACAAGATCTGTTAAATTGCTTTCATCAAGGCAGTCAAATTACTTGTCAGCAAGGCGTCTGTTGAAATCATTATTCGCGTTTAATATTTTGTTGACTTCAGATTTTCAACGAGAAACAGCATCTCGCTCTTCCTGTGTTTATATGAACCGAAATATAAATAAACTTTGACAGCAGTTTTGCAGCCATTTTATTAACATGATCGTGGGATCGCATAAGACTTATAATGTACATTTTAAGTAATCAACTTAGAGGGATAAGGTGCTAAAGTGTCCGCCATCGAAACTGCTAAAATTTATGGGCTATCCGATCAGCATAATAAACCGGCTGATTCATTACACAATGGAAGTGATATAAATCATTAACGATTTTTAATGACTAAAGAGTTCCAATGATCACGTACTAACCAGTGCTCTTTTTTTTTCTTGTCTAGCAATGTGCCAGTACCATCAATTATTTCCTTCTAAAGAAGAAGTTGTACAGAACCCGCAAATTGATCGAACTATATTACGTAAGTATACAATTAATTATTCAGCATTGGAAAATCAAAGAAAAATACGGTATCTTTTTGAATTGCATGTTCCTTTCCTAACTAACGTTTCTGCAAAAAATACCGGCATGGAACTTCGAACTTTCTGCTAATTGAATTAATTAATAAATCTTGTCTTTTTCCACTTACTAAACTAGTTCTAAAAATGTCATTGCTTTATAAACATAAAATCCCATCCATCGTTCTCCACAGGTCATAAGGTGTTGATCACGTGATAAAAGGATAAAATACATCACACAGTACATTTTAAATTGAAATGGTTAGCAATTGATTTTTAAGAGAAATATTATAAATCTCACATTTCAAATGAATTTTTTTGTAAATTTATGGAATGTTGATTTTATTTTCATGTTTTTCAAATATTAATAAGGTATTTAATGGTTATATGAAATTTTATTCAAGAATATGTCTCGTAATCAATTTTCATAAATTAATACTCCAAATAAGAAATTATGGATTTTTGTTAGCTGAAGCTTGAAACAAATAATTTGTATATATTTGGGAACACTCAAACAGTCCTCAAAATTTCGCCCATGTTTACAGTCTAGGGAGTTATTTGGGGTCATTTTACATGTGCTGACTGCTGACCCAATTTTTAAAATGACATTTTTATGAAGTTTTAGATTTCGTGTTCGGTAATCAGTCATATTTCTGAAAAAATTACAAGAATGTGCTACTACTTCATAAAATCAATGACTCACTTTAAAAACAATTTCGTCAACAACATGATATCCTTTTTTAATATTTCAAAAAAGGAAGAGTAGAAAATGCATATAGAATGCATGTTATATAAAAATTATTTTAATAATTAGCCTGGAAGCATTTTTCGCCAATTTTGTCAAATTTTTAGTCTGGAAAATGTAATTTGCTATGAAAATCTTCTAGAATAATTTTTCAAAACATGTTTCGCCAATTATGTCATATTTTTCTATTTAATATTTTTAGTAAACGTACAGACATAACACTTTGACAATTGAGAAGTTAGGAACTTAGTGTCAATATTTTTGTATGAATACGTTTTATATTTTTGATAAAAATGTTAAATGGATTAAACCAGATCCTACATATATCTGATTCGTCATAACTAAAGTAAATATATTTCTTGTCATTTCTCAATTTACGAACATGATCATGCTGTAAAAACGTTTTTTCGGTTTAATGATTCGAGAGCATTTGTGAATTAAATTTTAATCAACCTGTCAAACTCCAGGCATGATGCATATTTCATGCTTCCAGTTAATAATGCACAATGCTCGTTCATGAAAAATCGAATATAGTCTACGTATCGGAATACTGATTTTTTTTTTTTTTGTCAAACATAGGTGATATTCAAGTTCCGCAACACTACATTAATAGGAAATTGAATTTAAATATTTGATCAGCCACATTTTTTGCATTATTAAAGCGTTTGTCGGTGCAGTTCCCAAATTGCATTAAGTCTAAATTTGTCCTATCTTTACTGGGTCTTCGAAAACTGGTAAAAGAAAATCGAGTATGCAATTTTACAACGGGAAATTGAAATTGGAAAGAAATCCATACTGTCTGAAAACCGAAATCAAAACCGTATATTGCTTATCAGAAAACTTAGGAGAAAATTATTTTTAAAATCCATTAAATCGAGTCAGTCTACAAAATGTATATGCATGCAATTACTGAAAATATGACAATTGGTTATAGGTTTTGGACGGAAATTTAATATGACTTTCCAAAAACCAATATTTCGACCGAGGGCAGAAACACCAACAGACACCATCACCGATTTTCTAAATGTTGTTCATTTGCGAAGGAGTCTTTCAGCAGCAACATCCTTCTTAAATGTTTCTTTCTTTACATACACAAATTTGAATCTCTACTAATAAAAGTAGACCAATGCAGAATTTGATTTAAATCAAAGCATTTTTTCCAAAGTTGTGATTTTTTAATTGGGTTCTACTTTTTTGTGACTCACAATGTAGAAAATGCAGTGAGTATGGTCCACGTATGTCCCATATATAGTTTATCTTATTGAATAATTTTCTAAGGCTCTTAAGGGCCATTCAAAAATTATGTCACACCTTAGTTTGTTTTTTGTGACAATTGTGACCAAGGGGTGGGGGTTGTTCGGTAATGTGACATCACACAATCAAAATTTATTTCAAATGGTAAAAAATATGCGGTAAATTTTTTTTTTAACATTTGAAATTTTGAATAGCAGTCGGGAAAAAAGATTTGGGTCCTGTAGTGACTTAAAACTTTCTTCCCGATACAATTATAAAAGAATATAGAATGATTAAAAAATAATTGGAAAGGGGGGGAAGTAATCGACGGGTTGTGACATCATTATGGATGGGATGTAGTAAAATTTGTGACAAAGGAGTGGGGGGGAGTGTTTAAAAAGAGGCAAAAAAGTGTGACAATTTATGGATCACCCCCAACTCAGCGGCCCATCATTGGCTAAACATGGTCCATGTATGGCTATGTATGACCTATATACGGTTCATGGTCCACACATGGCTATAAATATGGCCCATACATGTTCACATATATAAACTTGTTGATTAATTTGCCTTAATTTTGTTTTTCAATCTCTGAGCTCAATGGGCATTAATTTTCTTTCCCTAGCAAGTTACCAAGTATAAAATAATGAATTCACATAAAATACACTCCATGTTGATTTCAGAATTCCCTTAAGGGTCTCAACGTGTTACAGTTGAGAAAGTTGGTCGATATTAAAAGTGTATAATGGATACGAGACAGCTCAGATTAATGGAGACGCTTCTAGCGCGTAAAATATATTTTATAACTCATGTGCAGAAAGCACGATGATATTTCAAAGATATAGAAGCATAGAACCTCCCAAAAGCGTACACTTATCTAGCAAATCACCTCTTTTGTATCCTATATAGCTCTCAATAACAAACCGTTGGATGTGCTTTCAAAGCCAGTAGTTGCGGATATTGATCGGCCTACAACTGACGTCATATTCTCCACTGACATTGTTAATTACTGAAAATATTCATGAACGCCATGCTGCTTTCACGCAGAAGGAGGGACGTTTACCATTTTTTTTAATTTTGAAGAATGAAAGTGAATTGGAAAAAGGGCTGACAGCTCATTTCCTATACGGAAAATTTTCGTTAATAAACATTTTGTTGCCAATTAAGATAAGTTAATAAAAAATAGCATGTGGAGAGAAAAGCAAAATCGGATATAAAAACAAAACCATGCTGTTTTAAAATGCTGAGCCTCGTGATTTTCATGTAATGCACGTCATACTGCTCGTATATAGTTAGGATGAGGATGAATGTGCAGTGTATAGTTATGATTGAAATCAAATAAAACATCGTTCTCCTTAGGCAAAATAGCAAGACTTTCATACAGAAATAACTAGATTTTTATAATTCAAAATTGCATCTAAAACCTAGGGCATAAAGCAAGTTTCTTTAAAAAAAGGCATTTTTTGGAAGACGATGTTAGTACCAACCATAACGATGGAGGAACCTTCCATTTAGAGAATATTGGTGGATGTCATCAGATCATGACATGCTGTTGGTTATATTTTCAGAAAATAAAAATTATTAAAATATTAAATTTAAATATTCATGTTTTTATCAAAAGTCACCAAAGGGCCAGTTTTGGACGAATGTTAATACCAAACATAGCAATGGGGATACCTTCCATTACGACAAAATTGGTGGATGTCATCAGGCCATGACATGCTGTTGGTCATATTTTATAAAAATTAAATTGTTAAAATATCATATTATTATTGGAGATACATGTTTTTATCAAAAATCACCAAATGGCCTTTTTGGACGAATGTTAATAGCAATCATCCTTTTAGATGACATCAGTGGATGTCATCAAATCATGGCATGCTGTTGGTTATATTTTTCTAAATTATTAAAATATTATATTAAAAATTTATCAAAAGCCACCAAAGGGCCTTCTTTAGACAAATATTAATACCAAACATAGTTATGTTATATGGATGTTATGCATGTAAAAATATATATATATATATATATATATAT
>JAQGBW010002370.1:0-20193 GCA_034698625.1 Julus scanicus
ACATAAAATTTTGTTTCCTAATACATTCAAAATCGTTGATCTCTGTCCATAGGTTTTGGTGACCGCGTTTTCAACTCAGCTCAATGTGTTAAAAGACTTCCACTGCATCCCTGGTCTCACAGATATCACCAATTTTTTCAGCCTAAGCTTAAATAATTTAAACCTGAATTCTGGACTAAATATTTCTTAGGTCTCAACTGAGTCTGGGTTGGATCTCTCCATTTTTTCCTAATCTGAAGTTTAAACACCTTTAGACCTCAGCTTATAATTTAAGCCGTGATGGATATCCCCTCTGTAAGAGTCATAAAAAAGTAGAACCCCCTCCCCCAAAGAAAAAAAAAATCACAACTTGGTGAAAAATGCTTTGATTTAAATTAAATTTGGTACTTACATAGAACAATAGTATAGGAACAAAAATGTATAATAAAATATGCTCAAAATGTTCTCCGGTTGCAAATACACAAGCCCGGATTCTAACGCTCCATTCTTTGATTGACGAATCGATTATACGCCGGTTGAGTTCAATCTAAGTTTTCTTAATTCGTAGTTTAGAGTCTTCGATATTATTAATATTCGATTTGTAAATTCCCGGAGAACTTCCCAAATTTTGTAGTCCACCGGATTCGAGTTCCGGAGTGGTTGGTCACGTTGGTGGCCAGTGGTTGGATTCAACGAATTGTGGCGTTTCCGGTTGCTGCATTCCAACTGTTTCAGTTGAAAAAAGAAAAAATCCGCGATTTTTGCATGTCCAGAACATATTTTTGTGTTCTTACACTATTGTTCTATGTAAATGCCAAATTTCATTTAAATCGACATATTTTCACGAAGTTTTGATTTTGTTTATTGGGTTCTACTTTTTTATGACTCACAGCGGCTTACAGAAGTGTGACAAGATCATAAGATATTCCTTTCAGTCGTTAGCTTATTAGAATAAATAATAAAACATTTATTGCATTGTATTGGAACAATCTATAAAATATTATATGGGAATATGTTATAAATGGCATTTGAAGGGTACTAGGGCTTGTTTCGTTTGTAATGGCATAGCCTGAGGAATCATTTAATGAATATATTCCATCGAACGTTTGTTGGATATTAGACTATTGCATTGTGTTCTTTGTCATTTTTTTTTCTTGCTTAATATTTTTTCATTACGTTTATTGATTATTAGTCTGGGAAATAGCACCTTAACCACGGGGGAAAAAAAGCAACTCCATCCGAGGCAATAATCCATTAGTGAGCAGGCGGCTTTAATAATGATTTATGCCATTAGGAGCTGCTGCCATCTAGAAATATATATACTATGGGAATCTTCAACCTAATCAATTGTCTAATATCTAATACATGGATTGCCATGACAACAATAGATATATTTTTGCATTATGGAACCTTCTTAACAACGTTTTATTTCAAGTTAGTTACAACATAAAGTACTCGTAGTTAATGATACTACAGTAAACCTGTCTAAAGGCATTCTCTTGGGAGTTGTGAAAAATGCTTTTATACAGGTTATGCATTTAGACAGGCTCATTTAAATACAGGGTACTAAGTCGGGACTGGCACATTTTATGCATTTAGAGAAGTTATTCATTTATACAGGATGCATTTAGACAGGTTTTACTGTGCCAAGAATCATGGCACAGTAGAACCTGTCTAAATGTATAATCTTGGACTGGTGAAAAAATAAGCTTTTAAACAGGTTCATTTAAACACGGATTACCAAGTCGAGACTGGCAAATTTTATGCATTTAGAGAGATTATTCATTTACACAGGATGCATTTAGGTAGGTTCTACCGTGCCATGAATCTTGGCACAATAGAACCTGTTTAAATACATACTCTTGGGACAGGTGAAAATATGCTTTTAGACAGGTTCATTTAAACACGGATTACCAAGTCGAGACTGGCACATTCTATGCATTTAAAGAAGTTCTGCTATGCCAAGAATCATGGAACAGTAGAACCTGTCTAAATGCATACCTTTGGGACAGGTGAAAATATGCTTTTAGACAGGTTCATTAAAACACAGATTTCCAAGTCGAGACTGGCACATTTTATGCATTTAGAGAGGTTATTCATTTATACAGAATGCATTTAGGCAGGTTCTACTGTGCCAAGAATCGTGATACAGTAGAACCTGTCTAAATACATACGCTTGGGACAGGTGAAAATATGCTTTTAGGCAGGTTCATTTATACACGGGTTACAAAGTCGAGACCAAGCCGAAATTAAATTATACAGTTTCTTAAATTTCAAAACATCAAATAATTTGAAAACATATTGAGTTTTCAAATCACGAAGTGATCATTAAACTGTGCTAGTTAATATTCTGTCTGATTTCCGTTTCAGGAACGATATCCTGTATACCTTTATACTTATAGAGACCATTCTAAACGGTTTCCTAAATCCATTTATGTGTAATCCTGACCAAGCTTATTTTTGCTTATACAAAATGACCCACATATAATAATGAATTCTATAGTTGAAGTATCATGCCAGAAACCTTATTTTAAATAACTCTACTAATCTACACGTTTACTGCTATACTAGGCTTAAACTCTAGTTCTGGGCACCTCTGTAAATTAGGCACCTCTTCAAATTGTCCAATTTGACATTGAATTGTTGCATTTTGATCATCATGCATTAATCAGGCTACTTAAGTGGTAATATGCATTTATTCAAAAATACAGTGGAACCTCGGTTTACAAACTTAATCCGTTCGTCGACCCTGTTCGTGAACCGAAAAGTTCGTGCTCCGATTCAATTTTTGCCCATTGCAATAAATGTAAATCCAAATAATGCATTCTTTGTCCTAGAATTTTTTTTAACATGTTAGGGCTTAATGTGTGGAAATAATACAGAAGGGAAATAATAAATATCAGAGTAATATTAGAAGAAATCAGTTTAATATATATAAATCCATGATTTTCAACATTATTGGAAATAAAGTCACCCACGTGGTGTCGTCATTCTGACGTTGCTGCGAATCAACATCATTCGTTGTTAATTATATGATTTAAGTCTCAAAATGACGTCATCGATGGATTCTCATCCATTTGATCTGCAATTGGCGTGGATAAAACAAGAGACCAACTTTTGCCATATTTGCAATTGTGGCTTATATCTTTGAAACTAATATCAATTTTAATTTAAATTCTCGGAAATTATAACATTTTTTGCTGTTACTTGTATTTAGTAAAACTTAACCGTAACAAAGATGTTCTGCTGGAACTGGTAAAACAATTGCAGAAACTCGGATCTTTGATCAGTGGTCCAGAAAAATGTGTTCATTAACTGAAGCATCGTTCGTGAAGCTAAACAACAAATTGTGTTCGTAGACCGATTTGTTCGACGACAACCGATGTTCCGCTGTATATTATTAAAATTTACAATTTTGAATTAAAATCCGAAGTTTTGTGCAGGATCCCAAAATTGTGGTTACCCTGTTGTGGATTTGCGACACGTCCCACCAGCGCCCATTTTATCGAGGCAAGAAGACTACGAATGGAAAGCTGGCTAAAATGCAATCATATTTTTCCATTAAATTTGAAAATACGATTTAATTTGTTATATAAGCTGCGATGCAAATGCATTCACGTCCACGCCGCCAAAATCCCTTTAATGCTCCGAGTCGGCACACAAAGCCCCATTTTACATGTGGTTGTTGGGGTCTCTCATTTGCATACTCATTTGCAAAATGGACGATGTCGGTGGTGACTAAAACCACTTCTGATTCCGTGGCACCCGGGTTGGGCCTATGGTGCGATTTGGTTCCGATCTAGTCTTGTCTCATGCTAATATCATCCTCATTTGCATAATGTTTTGCTGGGCATTGCGCACTATGCAAATCCCGAAGGATGTGGATAAAGAGGGAGCGTAAATAATTTCTCAAAATGATATTTCTTGCTCTCGTCGGACTTTTGATTTCAGATGCAAATGTTTTAGCTTTTGCTTAGTTGTTAGGCACAGGATGCACTTTTGCATAATCAAGACAATTACTCGAAGACAATATTGCGAAGCGGATTTAATTTACGCTGGCCGCCATGCATGTCAAAACTAAGGATAATAAAAACTAAGCCATAAAACCCCAAGATGCTCATTTATGGTGAGTCTATAGTAGCCACGGTTTAAATTATACGGCGAGGCTGAATTAAGTGAAATGCCTTAAACAATGCGGACATTATTAATTTTTTAGCTAAACACAAAGTTTCTTATTGTGTGTGGAAAGTTTCGCACTTTTTTATTCTATTTCTGTACTACTGGACATGTGGGGATAAACAACAAAAGATTTTTATTGTCCAGTTTAATAAGCCTCATCCAACTGAAATCATTTTAATTCAATTCAACTCAGTACCCAAAAACCAGCAAATAAATGTCATATGGTAGGGGGGGGGTCGTACCCAATTTAAATAGAATGCTCCTACGTCAGTAGCGACTCATCCCCGTACCACAGTTGCTCAAATTTCAAAAACTTGAGTCTGAGTTGCGTCTCAAGTCACAGATGCATGCCACAGCTGCACAAAAAATTGCCAAGACGAGCTCAAGACTGTGACAGGACAGCCAAATGTGAGACTCTCAGACCCGTACCACAGTTGCTCACCAAACTGCAGCTCAAGCTTGACCTCTTCTAAGCTGCTTCTCAAGCACAAGCTCAAGCTATACCCCCATACCACAGTTGCGTAAATCGCTTGAGTTTGAGTCTGAGCTGCGTCTCAAGTCCCAGATGCATACCACAGCTGCACAGAAAAATTGCCAAGACGAGTTCACGATAGCCAAATGTGTGTTATATCAAGCTTGAGCTTAAGCTTGAGATACAGCTTAGATGAGACAAAGCTTAAGATACAGCTTAGATGAGACAAAGCTTGAGATACAGCTTAGATGAGACAAAGCTTGAGATACAGCTTAGATGAGACAAAGCTTGAGATACAGCTTAGATGAGACAAAGCTTGAGATACAGCTTAGATGAGACAAAGCTTGAGATACAGCTTAGATGGGACAAAGCTTGAGATACAGCATAGATGAGACAAAGCTTGAGATACAGCTTAGATGAGACAAAGCTTGAGCTGTAGTTTGCTGCAGTTTGGTACGAGTCTGAAATTTGACTGTCTTGTCAGTCTTGAGTTCGTCTTGGCAATTTTTCTGTGCACTTGTGATATGCATATAGGACTTGAAACGGAGTTCGGTCTCAAGATAATGCGATTTGAGGAACTGTGGTCAGACATCAGTGTTAGATTAAATCAGGAAAATCGCCAGGTAGGATATATTCCATCGTATAATAGCATGCAAAAAGGACCAATAGTAAGCATCCGTCTTGACATTTCTTCAGTTGATTTAAAATATGTAAACGAACATATGTGGTACCATGTTTACAACATTGGTGTTTGAAACACCCGATTTGAAACACTGCTATCAGACTATAAGCAGAAATCGAAATATTGTACAATAATCTTGACTACCTCCTCGTTGTAAATGATTATTATTGTGTATACACTGCGCTATCCAATCCGTTTTTTTTTTATTAGACAGACTGGAATGTCATTAATATCAAATATGCCATATTTTTGTTTTAAATTGCAATCGGTACGTATTAATAATGTACGACAGCAATACGATCCCGTAGTTTCCGAGCCACCCAGTCATTTGAATTGGGGGAAAGGGGGGGTAAGGGGGTAAGGGGTTCACTTTCAACTTCCCTGGTTTCCATCGCTTATTACGGCATTCCTGGTTTTGAATAAATGTTCAAGAGTGAGCGAAGAATTTTCCTTAAAAAAATTTCAAGAGTACAAGGAGGAGGATTGTATTTTCTTACGTATAGAAACGAAGGTCTTTGCCTGATTAAATTAACTAAATATCCAGCTATAACAAAGATGGGGGCTCGATTTACGAATTAATCTTTGAGGTTGGCTTTTCAGAAGAGGATGGATGATGATACATGCTAGGAACGAGGGGTTAAGGAGCTGAAATGAAAGAGGGGTGAAGTGGCACGACTTATTTGCCTAAAATTTTAATTACATAACTGAGGATCATCAATAACTTTGATGGCTGAGTGATTAGATTTCAGGCATGTCTCTTTTCAAGCGCTGAAAAATGCAACGGAAAAACGTTAGGGAATGACAAATGCCACCTTTTTGGAAATGTTTACCATAGCCCAGGGTGGGCTCAGTGGTAGGCCAGAGTACCAAAGCCAGCCCTCCCTCCCCACCCCCCACATCCTGAGATTCACGATTATAATCATGTAGAATAATTTAACAAGTTATTTGGGATGAAGACATGGTGGAGGGTGCCCTACTTGATGTGTGATCAAAAACGTGTTCATGGATAACAAAATACGTGTTGAAATCACCAGAAATGAGGAGGAGGGTATCATGGGGATAAATGCCCCCGAAATCCAAATTTTACAAATTTCAACCCGAATTGGTAAAATATAAAAGGGGAATTGTACTTTTGCATTAAAAGTGCGATTGTCTGATGAATTTTTCTAAGGTAAAAACGCAATTATTTTATGGTAAAAACGCAATTTTTCTACGGTAAAAACGCAATTATTTTATGGTGAAAACGCAAATTTTTATTAGGTAAAAAAGCAATTATTCTAAACTGAAATCGTAATTTTTATAAGGTAAAAAAGCAATTATTCTTAGGTAAAAAAGCAATTATTCTTAGGTAAAAACACAATATTTGTAAGATAAAAACGCAATTTTCAAAAAGAAAAAAAGCAGTTTTTCTAAGGTAAGAAAGCAATTATTCTAAGGTAAAAACGAGGACTATAGTGTACCATATGTCCTTCCCCCCTCCGAAATATGACTAACTAATTATACATGTACATGAAAGATAAAGTTGCCTTTAATATTAATTATTCAACATTATTTGGATGTAAATTTTTGAACATTGATTAATTATAATTTGTTGAAGCACTTCTGTAAAATGTTCCTTATTTGTGAAAGTTACATTGGTCTTAAATCGTATTATATCCAAATTTAGAAGACATTGTGCGGTGGCGCCCTCTGGCCTCTGCAATCCCTCCCCCCCCCCCTCCCCTTCCTCCCTCCCTACACATTGAAGGCGTTTTCCAGTCATCGATACTGTGCCCAACATAGGGAGAGAGAGAGTTGAGAATATTTAAAGGCAGTGACTGAGCAGAATTTATTGGCCAGACATTAATGGAAGACACGTAGGAACAAATTTATTAATATCATATGTAAAGTCTAGTTGAGGAATGCACGATTGACCCTCCCCTGATTGGATGACTCAACGTTGACTAGGATGTCTGCCAGTGTCCAGGATTTACGAGCACGAATTACGGTATATCCTAACTAGAAGCAGATCACTGGCAACGCCAAATCATAAATATAAAAATGGATTATTTGAGTTGATGGATTTTGTCGAAAAAACGCCGCATCATTTTGCGAGAAAAGGGAGGGGGGGATCGTAGAAACCTCTTCGCCACATTCCAGGGATTCCAAGGCACCCTGTATACCCCCAGCGTGGTCACTTGTCACAATATGATGAAGTGGCCAGTTTTCCTGATGGACAGGAGGAGCTACCGAGGGTCAGGAGCCCAACCCTGGGATATTTAAGGGTGGACCCAGGGGCGGGGATGACCACATTCGAAAATTAACTGACATCGTGTTATCTGGCGATGACCCCACATGATCCTCTTGTCAAAAAATGCAACCTTCCCCCTAAGACGAGTGATAGCATGGTGTGTCGTTAAAAATCGTGATGGGGTGGGTGAGCATGAACCGTGTAAAACATTTTACCATTAAAAAATTAGTGAATTAATGATCCCAAGTGGAGTTTTTACCAGGTATTTCGTTGCCTCCCCAGTCAGCCTATTTGGCTTAAGATTTGAATTATAACTTAAAGGTACGCAAAATTAATTAAAGAATGAATGATTCTATGGTCTTCTTAACAAACCAGCTATACAGTGAAACCTCGGTTCCTCGACCATGTTCGTTAATCGAAAATTTCGTGATCCGAATCAATTTTTCCCATCGCAATTAATGTAAATCCAAATAATGCTTTTTTTTGTCCTAGCATTTTTTAACATGTTATGGCTTTATGTGTGGAAATAATACAGAAAAGAAATAAATTAACAGTAATATTAGAAGAAAGCAGTTTAATATATACATCCTTGATTTCCAACATTATAGGAAATAAAGAAAACCACGTGGTGTCGTCATGTTGACGTTGCTGAGAATCAACTTCATTCGCAGATTCTGTTTAAGAAATTTACTTTACAAACATTGTTTCCATTAAGAAAATGTGTATTATTCTACTCTATTATGTTGTTAATTATATGATTTAAGTCTCAAATCGACGTCATCAATGAATTCTCATCCATTGCATCTGCAATTGGCGTGGAGAAAACAGGAGACGAACTTTTGCCATATTTGCAATTGTGGCTATATATCCTTCAAACTAATATCAATTTTAATTTAAATCTTTGGAAATTATTACAGTTTTTATGTTTCCTGTATTAAGTAAAACTTATCTGTAACAAAGATGTTCTGCTTGAACTATAACAATTGCAGAAACTCGGACGTGTGATCGGTGGTCCAGAGAAATGGGTCCGTGAACTGAAGCATCGTTCGTGAAGCGAAACAACAAATGATGTTCGTAGACTGATTTATTTGTAGACAGAGACGCTCGTAAACCGAGGTTCCACTGTATATTCTTTATAATGATTAAAGACGCCACTATAATTGCAAAATTATACAGTATAATGACTGACTCGAAATGAATTTTTTTTTGCATTTTTGTTGATAACGGGATGTTGTGGTCTACAATATCGATTAAAACATTTTTGAATTTTAAGAAAAATTCTATAAAACATTTGCTGATTTTTCTTTCAACTTAGATTTCTTTTTAATTTAGTAAAATGAAATTTCTACGAATATGTCATTTAGATATTACGCATAATTGCACTTGAATGAATATGTATTTTGCAAATGATAATTCGTGATAATTTAATTTTATCATCAATGCATATGTAAATAAAACATTTCATCAAATCATTCCAAGTCACTAAAACAGGACAATCTGTCGGATTTTCAAAACACTGCTTCAACTGGAAATTTAATACAATTTATATATATAAAAAAATAGACTATGGCTTGTTGGCACTGCCAATTATCGATATCGACTAATGGTAGTTTTAGAGTATAGTTCGTGGGCTGAAATCCTCCACATTCTCCATCTCGTTACTATTATTATTGAAGTATAAATTGCCGTAATTGGTTTATGTACAATTTGGCATTATTCATGGAGTCTAATAAGAGGCATGACATATTCGTATTATGGATTTTTCGCTTTTTAATTGACTATATTTCCCCGTGCAATCCGCAATTACACGATAATTTCAGGGCTGCGTAAATATACGGCTGAAAACCATGAAAACCTCCGGTGAATTAAGAATTATGCTAATTTCGTACTTTTCTTTCACTTATGCGCAAATAAAAGGATAATTTTCGTGGAAAAATCCACCATCTCTCATATATTTTGAAATGCACGACGTGATCGTGACTATAACCGAAGGAGAATTTATTCGCAATAATTCCGAGTTTTGTTTACTAATTCAATGGCATTAAAACGGGATGCTTTATTGCATTTGTATCCGAGAGTCTTTGCGAGGCTTTTTGGGTAAAATATAATATAGTGGGCCATGTCGCCCTCTTCGAAATTATGTGCACAATGGCTGGCGAGCCCGCTTTGCTAAGCCATTTCAATCAGACCTCCATTTATAATTCAATTCCCAAATGCAGCATTTAATCGGCGAAGCTTATAGTGTTCGCTAAGATAGCAAAACCATGTATTATGCATACCAACGTTATACATAATTCTCAAATAATCATGGGCTTTTCTTGACTTTTAGACGTACCACCATTGCGCCTTTTAAAACCCCAAAATGCCATTGGATATCAAACTTGTTTTCTGCAAAAATAATTCCGGATTTGTTTAATCGAACCTGCGAGCTCATTAGCCTAAATCGATCATTGTTACCGATTTATGAGCGACGTTAACAGCCTAATGTGTGGCTGCCAATAATGAAAATTGGCGGAAAAATCACTTCTTTCAAACTAATCACACTTAATGGATTCACTGCCAAACTTTCACTCGCAAATAATCTCCTGCCACTGTTAATTTCACCTCATTCACTCTTTTTGATTTTGGCACAATTTGCCAAATAAAATGGTGGGACAATAACAAAAGAAGGCAATTTTATCTATACATGTATACTCATCTGCATGGTACATGTATTTTAACAAAACAATACATGTCAAAACTTGTTAGATGCCAGAAATGCCCATACTTTGGAAATAGTCCTTCTCATGTCCCCACCACATGGAATGACAATGCTGACTTAACAGTTAAACCTGCTAAAAGCATACTCTTGGGACCAATGATAAATATGCTTTTAGACAGGTTTAACAGCAGACATGACACACATAGCTGCAAAATAGGGAATTTCCCTGCCACTTGGAATGCCAATGCAAACTGTACAGTAGAACTTGTCTAAAAGCATCATACTCTTTGGGACCAGTACAAAATATGCTTTTAGACAGGTTTTACTTATAGGGAATTTCCCATTTTTAAACCTAGATGAGTCACTAGCTATTGGGTGCCATTTTAAGGCATGTACATACAAGTACAAGTACCTCATCTTAGTTTGATATTTTTTGCAGTTCCATTATTGATATTCCCTCACAAAATCATTAGGGCCAATACAAATTATTCATTATTTCTTTAGGGAGGTTTATTCATTTCTACACGATCCTGGCACATTTTATGCTTTTAGCGAGGTTATTCATTTACACAGAATGCATTTAGACAGGTTCAATGTATAGGGTATTAAATTTGAATTGAAAGCTGTACATGTATATCACATCAACGCTTAAAACGTGTATAGCACGTGTTCTAAGTATATTCATTAACATCGTTTACGTGTTTGTTTATATTACATACCGATAAGTCTTAACTTTGCAGTTTTCTCTACAGGCTTACATATCTGTATTTGTTTTTACAAAATATGGATTTCCAGTTGACTTTAATGACTTCCCAGGTCCTTAAACGCCATTAGGGTTGTCACGATACCAGCTATTTGCATACATCACCGCAGTTCGCATGCATTGGCCTAGTTAATCATTGTAAATTTATCGGCTAAAGTGACATTAGCTCACATTTTATTAATGACGTATTTACCTGATGAGTGCATATGTATATGGTACTGATATTGACGTAATAACGTCTATTTCGATATGTGGGTTGAGCTTTTAAAACCCTTACCTTTTTTTAAATGTCTATACTGTTGAACTCATAGCCGCGGAAACTGAGTAGTTTTTCAAACTGTACGTAGAATAAAAGCCCCTTTTATACTTGCCATTTCTTATATTTGAACTATTAGCTACCCCATTGTTGTCAATTATGGGTAAACATAACAATTCTCAGTAGGCATTATCGGTTCCTTTAGTTTTCGGATGGCAAATTATGGATTGTGGGCCTAGCAAATCACGCGTTTTGTACATAGGGCAGTGCGTGAAAATCCCAAATGGGCATGAAGTGTATCTCAATTGGGGGCATTTTTATATAAACAATACGACCGGCTTTGAACTCTCGTCGATATCTCGATTTATTTGCAATCTTAAATTGCCATCTAAAATAAGCGGTTTGTTATAATAAGCCATTATAAGACTAGAAAAAACTAAAGAAACAAACAAAAAAAAAACAATAATCGTGAATCTCGCATTTAGACCTCGTTTCATAATGCCACAGTATTTTCTGACTGAACATGTTTTCCAAAATTAAGCTAATGTAAATTAAGCTAATCAATACTTACTACAAACATTCGCAAATGAGATGCTTCAACTACATGTAGTTCAGAACACGATGCAGACATTTCTAAAACATATCGAGAACATGTTCATGGACTTTTCGAGGTTTTTAAAACCAACAAATAAACTGTAAATCACAGACCCACTTCATCTGAAGACAGCTGAGTTGTTAAAAGATCTACAAATATTAAATATAAACCAATTAAAATATTTTATAATTATACTATATAACAACTTTTTTAGTTATAAATACAAATATATTGTGAAAAGGGGATATGGGAGAAAAGTAGGAAATTATATAATACCATCAATATTTAACAAATTACCCAATGAAATTTTAAAAATTAATAAGATTAGAGTACTAAAAAAACGAGTGAAATTATATCTCATATCCATGCTTAACATAAATAAATTATAGTGTAATAACAAATAAAAAATTATAAATATAAATTGAATCATAAACAATCTTGCACCATACCAATTCAAATTGTGAACTTCGGGACAAATCTGTAAAGTGCTATAATTGTTGTAATAAAAGAAGTTTATTATTTATTTATGAATATAACCATGTAAAATCACAATATGTTGAATGTGGATTGATTTTTTATAAGAAATATACTTTTATAGATGGCCTCTAAGATGCATTGACCCAATAATGGCATATGCAACCATGTTAAAAATGCAAATATATTTATTGCAAAAAAGGTATTAAATATAAATTGGTAATATAGTATCTGCATAAAGATCATGATTTAAAACGCTCGAAAACCTCCAAGTTGAAATCCAATTAATTTTTCTTAAAACAACTTAACGTAGCAATGGATAACCACGATTACAGAAATGCTAACTAGGGGGTTAAGATGTCCAGAGATATGCACGAACCAAACCCATAAATTCAGGCTTTGAGGGCTTTTTAAATACGTTGAACCAATAGGCATCTATATATGTTGGTATTTGCGTATCTCCATTTTGAATCATTTGTTTTGAAAACGGACAATTACGCCACTCAGCGGGTAGTAAACCCAAACGAAGCAACCTTGATCTTAAGAATGGCAGGGAGGATTGGGCAATCTGTCATGTTGGTTTTTAATAATAAATTATCGAGAACTACATAAATGATCCTAACTCATGGATTCTAAGGATACTGTTCACCCTCTCGGGAATATACAGATAATGTGATCAATAGGGAATACAGATGGACGAGGGGCGGTCAAAAAGTGTTGCATATTCGTTTATGATTCAAAAACCAGATGTCGTACAAAAAAAACTTGAAATAGCCATTTTAATGAGCAGGAAATTTGCTATTTTTCAATGTGGTACCCGAGTTTGTTGACACATTTATCCCAACGTTTGATGAGATTGTTTTTACCCCTCTCGTAAAATGCGTTATGTTGGCTATGCAGATATTGCAGAACCGGAAGTTTCACATCATCGTCTGTTTGGAATTTTTGACCACTCCAGTGTTCCTTTAGTGGACCAAAGAGATGGAAGTCACTTTGTGAAATGTCTTGGGGCTGTATGGTGGATGTTTCTATGTTTCCCCACCCAAACATGTTAAATTTGTGGGCTGTGACATGGGCAGAATGGGGACTTCTCTTTTTGCCAGTTACAGTTTTGTGTCCATTCTTAAAGTTTAAACACCACCTCTGTACCGTACTTCGTGAAACACATTCCTCACCATAAACTCCTAAAATTTCACTATAAATTTCACTCGGTTTTATGCTTTGCAACACTGAAAAACGAATAACACTTCGTTGTTCCTCGCGCTTAAACTCTTTCGAGTAAAGCGTCATTTTCTTTTTGATAGTTTGTTTGAAATTCTGCATGAATTGTGACGCCATGTAGTGATCTAAAAGCAAAATTTCCTGCTCTTTAAAATGGCTATTTCAGTGTTTTTGTATGACATCTGGTTTTCGAATAATAAACGAATATGCACAACATTTTGACCGCCCCTCGTAGGTATATCGAGCCAAACAATGGCAGAAATTGATTTGCATAATTACACAATTAATCGATCAATATTGGGTACAAAAGTTGTAACATTCCTCTTTATTTCACATGTTATTCAGCTCTCGGACATATACAAAATGAAAATCTAAACACATTGTCTTCCGAATGATATTTCCACCAAAATAATGCTACCCCATTTTTGCTCATAAATACGAATCTTTTGTTCTCTCATTCGGTCACGTGAATGGGGGAGGGCTAACCATAAAATGTGTAAGCGTCAATAAATACCCATTTGAGGAGACACATTTATACGTGCATAATTCCGAAACAAAACTACATAACTTTTCGTACGTGCGTTGAATGGGGTGCAAATGGCGTTTTGCCTAATTGGTATTATTGCATTTAATAACGTTTGTGAATAAGGCTGGCACGCAGTCCATATTAATATACGGCGCTCGTGTGTGGGGGCAAAATGGGGGCTGGGCACGAAAGCCCTCCTGTTGCTTCGATTTTAATTTCATGCCAATGTGCACTTCTCATTTGCATCCGTAGGATGTCTATGACTCATTCTGATTATCAAAATCGACAATCATTAAGACCCTTATATATATAGTCAGGGGGTGGAAGATTATGACGTAGAAGAGGTCAGGCTAAGTGCATTGGTTCTACCTATACATCTTTTGTAAAGAACCAACAGTTTTTAACCATTAAGATCCAAATAGAAAACAAGTATTGTTTTATTTGAAAAGATCGGAAAGGTCACTTTTGACCGGTGGCATGTGGATTACTTGCCATCGATTTTGTTTGTAAACCTTCGATTTTGGGTGGGTCTTAATCCTACTTGGATAAGGTCAAGTTACAGGTTCAAAATTCTATGGGGAGCGTCATATATGTAGCTCTGAAGTAGTCTCGCTCACTTTACTTCTTGCAATAGATCGCCTGGAAAAAATTCCAGCGCCATCTATGGTGTAGTCTGTAAAACAACTAATGTTGGTAATTAGTTGTTAAGATGGAATTATAGACAAAAGCATATGTCTAAAATATCTGGAATGAGAATACAGTGGAACCTCGGTTTACGAACTTAATCCATTCCTCGACCCTGCTCTTAAACCGATAACTTCGTTAACCGAATCAATTTTTCCCATTGCAATTAATGTAAATCCAAATAATGCGTTTTTTGTCCTAGAATTTTTTTAAAACATGTTATGGTTTGTGTGTGGAAATAATACAGACAGGAAATAAATATATGAGTAATATTAGAAGAAAGCAGTTTAATATATACATCCATGATTTCCAACATTTTAGGAAATAAAAGACAACCCACGTGGTGTCGTCATGCTCACGTTGCTGCAAATAAACTTCATTCGCAGATTCTGTTTAAGAAATTTTCTTTAACAAACATTGTTTCCGTTAGGAAAATGTGTATTATTATTCTCTATTAAATTCTGTTGTTAATTATATGATTTAAGCCTCAAATCGACGTCATCAATTAATTCTCATCCATTTTATTTGCAATTGGCGTGGATAAAACAAGAGAACACTTTTCCATATTTGCAATTGAGGCTATATTTTTGAAACTAATATCAATTTTAATTTAAATCCTTGTGAATTCTAACACATTTTTGATGTTACCTGTATTTCATAAAACTTATCCGTAACACATATGTTCTGCTGGAATTGGTAAAACAATTACAGAAACTCGGACCTTTGATCTGTGTTCGTATACTAAAACATCGTTCGTGAAGCGAAACAACATGTGGTGTTCTCGAATTAGAGTTTTTCTGATTTTTTTGTGTAATGGGTTAAATTTTAAATGTTGTTTTCGTAAACCGAATTGTTCGTAATCCGAGATTTCACTGTAATTTTTGAGAAGTATAGATTTAGACAAACTAAGTTTAGTTTAATGGACGATTAAAACAAGCTGTAATAATCCATGTATTACATTGATCTCAGTTAGGTGCAAGTATACATTCTGCTTTTATTTTGTTTACGTTTTGTGAATGTTGTTTTTACTTTAATTATTATTACGAATTTATTGTTTGAGTAATATTAGACGTGCAATACACGTCCGTTTCCGATACCTTGTGCGATTGTATTATATGAATATGAACAGCAGCAGCTGCCCTCTCCGATTTATGGATCTATTATTCGTCTTTTGTCTCTAAGCTGCAACGCAAAAGCTTTTGTTTAGGGTTTTAAATTTGATTAATATCCGCACCTTAGTATAATGGCTCTTTTGTTGCTTATTATGTTTGTTGAACGGCCTGTGTTTATTAGGGTTGCCGGGACGATATTTGACTTAATCACCCAAACACTGGGGTTTCAATTGATTCCCTCAATTAATTTTAAGGCAACCTAATTCTACGTGATGAATTAAAGCCTTTTTATTCTTATTATTATGGTGTAGATTGTCATTTTAGTTTGTGCTTGCTTTTGACAATTTTACAAATTTGTTTTTGTCTGATTTTGTATTTATTAAGTATACACGAATCTACGAGTATCTAATTAAATCGATTTTTGTCGACTTTTACCTCATATGGAGTCTAAACATGAACCTGGTGATTAGTGTCTTCTTTTTATGATTTTTTTTAACCTATTTCATGTTCGGTTCTAATGCTAAAAATGAAAAATTTCACTTAATATATGCAAATTACAGTACCAACCAATGAAAATGAATAACCTATAAATTGCTTTTATAACAATAGGGATTTGACGTGTCATTCGATATTTAAATTTGAGTGATTATTTAGAAACCATTTCGAATATTCATTGTGTATTTTTATGGCTGTATATTTTCTCCTTTAGACCATAAAATTGATCTCAACATTTTTTGACCTTATTATTAATTAATAATAAACACTAATGACGCCATTTATGGTGTTTCAACTCTTATTTTAAATTTAATATTTTCCCAATCAAAAAAATATTTAATAAAGAGGATATAAAAATAAAATACATAATTTCTAAGACTTTAATTTGAATAAACTAAAGCATAAATATTTCTGTAAAAATCGGAAAAATAAATAGTGTAAAAATTAAGGAAACAATCTTAGTTTGCTACCCCTTGAAGATTGGCAATCACTGCTTACTTTGCAATGTGTGAATGCCAACATTCAGGGATTTTTTGAGATTAATTCAGAAAATTAATCTCTTTCTCTCACAATTAATCCTCATTAAACATTTATATATCTTTAACGGGAAAAATGTTTGAAAGTCGTCTTAAATTTTGTCATTTATTTTAATTATTTTGGTCCAAGTTTTGACTGTAGGCTTTATTACGGTATTGTAGACTTAAGCCTAAGTATTTTTGCTTTCTCGACAATTTTGGACATTTTTTTCATCGTAAAAATTCCGTGGTAATAATAGAGAAGAATAGCCTAAGGTTTTTTGAACTCCCTGAAAGTATTTGACGTCCGATATATCTTTGTTTTAGTATCTGCGATGAATGGGTTGTAAATTTATAACTTTCATATATTTCTTTTGTTTTTATGACTCCCAATATCGTACATTGGAAGGTTTTTTTTCTTTTCTTTTTTGCAGATAATAAACAAAATGAAATTCTTCGTTCAAAAATTGAAAAACACTCCGTGTTCAATCAATCAAGCATGCAATTGGCTGAGCATAATGTCAGGGATTTTCGCGAAATGGAGCTACGATTGACAACAATAAATTGGTGGATTCTTATCGTAAAAACCCAATACCAGTATCTACTAAAACGTCTTATCCACACACAATTTTCTGATGTTAATAATTTAACCGAGCTAAATAAACCTCGTTAATTTTTAAATTTTAAGACTCACATTCCAGATGTGTGATTTATTTAGAGATAACCTTAATTAGATTTACATAAGTTTAGGATGAGATATCTAAACAGTTAGACTAGTTGTAAGAGATGTTGAAATTGAATAAGACTAATTGATGATAAATATTCAGTCGTTTGGCAAAAAACAAAACAAAAAACACAGTTGTTGAAAAAGTAAAAAGTTGTTGGACGATGCGATTGGTTGCACTTGCGGTAGAGTTCAACATATTCACCATCGCTAAAACAGCTTCAAACAGGAATTCAATAAGTGGAAATTCTTGCTCGAATTCCGTTTACGAGCATTGTGGACAGCTGAAAATTAAACAGATAAGTTTGGCGATACAACGGCAGCGCTCTTTAGGCCCACCTCTACTTTTAAAATGCGTTTTTCACCAGCCAAACCAATAAATAGCCGAATTCCTAGAATTATTTGAAAAAGTTTGCCGAAATTGGAAACACTATAATTCTATTCAACGTATAATTGACTGTCTGCAGGAAAATTTCTTCATGCAATGACAATCCTAACGGTTCTTTTTTAAGTATCGAGTTTTCTGCTATTTAGAGTAGAAAACCGGTAGCCATGAAAAAGTCAGGGAATGTAAATGTTTGGGAATTGTATTGTAAAGTCAGTGGACTCAACATGAGTCTTGAACATGTTTTTCTTAGTAGGATCTTAATGTTGATGACAATCATGTGTTAAGCAAGTTTTAAACATGTGTGTTAATCATCACGTGTTAAGCACGTGTGTCAATCATCACGTGTTAAGCGCGTGTGTTAATCATCACGTGTTAAGCATGTACGTTAATCTTCACGTGTTAAGCATGTGTGTTAATCATCACGTGTTAAGCACGTGAGTTAATCATCACGTGTTAAGCACGTGTGTTAATCATCACGTGTTAAGCATGTGTGTTAATTATCATGTGTTTAGCACGTGTGATAATCATCACGTGTTAAGCACGTGTGTTAATCATTACGTGTTAAGCATGTGTGTCAATCATCACGTGTTAAGCACGTGTGATAATCATCACGTGTTAAACACGTGTGTCAATCATCACGTGTTAATCATCACGTGTTAATCATCACGTGTTAAGCACGTGTTAATCATCACGTGTTAAGCACGTGTGTTAATCAACACGTGTTAAGAACGTGTGTAAAATATGTGTTAATCATGCGTTTACCTTCAAAATGCCCATTTTCAACAAGTTAGTTTTGTTTTTAATATTATCCCTGACATTAATTTTTATTTGTAACAAACTGTCATCCGCATATTTCTAGTCATTGTTAGTTAAAATATTAAAATAAGTAGGCTTAAAGTGATCAATTTCCATTTTTCTAAGAAAAATCCCCTAAGGTTGACGGACTGATTTGATGGGAGGAGTTATTTAAAGTTAAACGACTTCTGGAGATCAGTCAGTGACCCCTAAAACAGGCAACCACGCTATTATATTGGCTATAAAAATATAATAATACCACCTTAGAAAAAAAAAAGAATTTTAGGAAATTATATAAAACAGCGTATTTATATTCACAAAGCAAATATGATTATCTCGCAAGCCTTAAGAACAGTATACCTTTCAATATGCGTTTTATATCAACCTACTTTTTTTTTTCAATATACGTCAATGATGCAGCGTAGAAATATCCCATTAAAAATTCAAAAGCACGAATTTGCATTAATAATTGATTCATCGTCTTGTTGCAAAAGGCTTCCCAGGTAAACTGAAGGTTGCTTCATTATTGCAAATTAAGCTTATATATACGGAGTGAAATCTAAGGGGGGGGGGGGAAATCAATAGTCTTTATTGTAACCGGTGGTCCACTCCCTTAGGGGTCCGTGTTAATTTTTACAACTCAGATTAACAAAAGCTGCGAGGGTTTTTCAATATCCTATTTTCACACGTCGTGAAAAATGTCACATAAACACCAGCGTATTTGACACTTTCAAAAACACTGTGTTTTCCAGGAACATAAATTTTTTAATCTGTTGTTGCAAAATAAAAAATGAATACACAAATAAAGTTTGACGCTTAACTTGTTCGTTATTGTTGGCTAATGGCTATTTTTACACCCACATCATTCAGTTAATTGACGGGATAACGATTGCATGTTAAATACGAGGGTCAGTCAAAAATCTTGCATATTCGTTTATTATTCGTAAACCAGATGTCGTACAAAAGAACTGTAATAACCATTTTAATGAGCAGAAAATTTGGTATTTTTGAATTTAGGATCCGAGTTTGTTGACACATTTATCCCAACGTTTGATGAGATTGTTTATACCCCTCTCGTCAAATGCATTATGTTGACTATGCAGATATTGCCGAACCGGAAGTTTCACATCATATTCTGTTTGGAATTTTTTACCACTCGAGTGTTCCTTTAGTGGACCAAAGAGGTGGAAGTCGCTCGGTGAAAGGTCTTGGGGCTGTACGGAGGATGTTTCCATGTTTCCCACCTAAACATGTTGATTTTATGGGCGGTGACATGGGCAGAATGTGGACTTCTCTTTTTGTCAGTTACAGTTTTGGGTCCTTCTTTAAAGTTTAAACACCACCTCTGTACTGTACTTCGTGAAACACATTTGTCACCATAAACTCCTAACATTTCACTATA
>JAQGBW010002371.1:0-20183 GCA_034698625.1 Julus scanicus
CTCGACCTGGGAGCGAACCCAGCATCTTAGGATCGAGAGGCAAGCACGTAACCCACTCGACCATCGGCGTCGGCGTCAATCAGATTAGCATATCAACGCTTTCATTTGTGACTAATTATCAATGACCACTAATAACCATTTTTTAAAAAAAAAAACATTTTCAGGTAATGTTACCAAGTTGAAAGTTAAAATTATAACTTTTTATAGTTTGTTGACTCGTAAGAATTTTATGCTCTCATATAACACTATTCTATTCTCTGGGTAGTATACAATATATTGTGGCTAATTAAAACTGGCTATTAAGTTGAAAGCAGACACATCTAATAACAAAAAAAAATATCAATTTCACTGAGTGGTTTTCATGCATATTGGTACAAAATGCCAATCAAAGGTGTTCAAGTGATATGAATTTTTAGTCAAGCAATATATGAAAAGAAGGCAGTGCATCATTGCTATGTAATCACAGAGCCAATGTGAATATAATAATTCAACATATCTAAACAGCAGAGAAAACTATTAACTATTAAGCTCATGAAAAAACAAAACAGCAAGATTTCTATAGAAAATAAAGAGCCAATGCACATGTGCAATGATTTCATATGTTTTGCAGTTGAATAATGATACGTTATTTTATATCTAAGAGAAAGATATCTTTTCATGTATTACTGCACAAGATATGAACCATGGGCAACTAAACTCAATTGCATCCATGCAGTGTTCATGATTTGCAATTACAAAACTGTAAAACATGGAAGTTTGTAATAAAAAATGAAGTAGAAAATAATTTTGGAATTATTTTATAAGAAAACAATACTAAATTGTGGTTGCAAATCAGCACGTTACAAGTGTATGTTTAGGAATTAATGCACCATTGCTGAGCCATAGAAAGTGAGATGGTGATTAGTACATGGTGGTTATGTTATTACAAAGAACAATTTTACATGTACAAGTATATCATAAATTGCACATGAAATGTATTTTGGCAAAACGCCAAATACAGTTCAAAATTATGTACTGAATATGCATTAAATTATTTAAAAAAATTGTATGATGCTCTGTAACTTTTCCATGTTTGTGACAATGGTTTTAAGACATCTTAAGAGAAGATTTTGATAATTGCCCAAGAACTATATGAAATTCCCACAAAAATTGGCAAATTCAAAACATCATTCTCCTTACTCATTCCATTTAAAAGTATGCCCAATTTTAAGCTGTGTTTATTTTGAAAATATCACGCAGAAAGACTGAAACCATCTCATAAGAAAATCTTGGGACTATTTTAAATATTATGCAATTCACCAGCTTTTCTTAAAATATTATAAGGGTCTCTGAAACTCATAGAGTCAGTGAAACCATGGGTTCAGCATTGTCATTTTTAAATGAATTAATACATTTTAGAATATACGAGTATATTTATTGGGGATTTTGAGAAATGTGCAAAGGAATCTTGAGACCAAAATAATTAATAACCACTTCCATAGAAAATATGATTAATTTTAACATGTAACTCCTTAACCCACCAAAATGTAAGTACTAGTACGTTAAAAAATAAAGAAATTATTTTTCATACCGGCAAAATTAAGAGCAACATTAGCGGCATCAAGTTCCTCGGCTGCTTCAGACAACGATCCAGGGCGATATCGCATCGTTACACTCTTTTTCCTGGATGGCGAGTGCTTGAGGGCTGAAAAAGAAGGTACACGATTAGCTACGTTCAATCACCTCTCTTGGCATCTTGCATTATACATTGTGAGGAATAATTTGAAATAGTTTTTAAGTTGCCTAGGTCTAATGAAATAGTATTTGCAGTTTAATTATTAATTTTTAAGACCCCCAAACAACGGTAGATACTATGAAAATGATGTTACCTATCGTTCACATAATCTGATTACAAAGTGCTTTCAAATAAGTAAGAATTAAAGCATCTAATATTTTCCTACCTATGTAGCTAGAAACCAGTGTTCTAAATTTACGATGAAGGCCTTTGATCTCGGGAAGATCCACTAGAGGACATGCCAAATGGGAGAGACAACGGAAGAGAAACAGAGGAAAGAGACATTATTTTATGACACCCAGAGATAGCAAGACCATTCCACAATCAGGAATGCAACAAAGTGGAATACAGAATGACACCAGGAAACAGAGTAGACAAATAGCTATGCTAATTGCACCTGATGAGACTCCCTCTGCACAGAATAACAGTAAAACCACAACTGTGTTGAAATTTCAATTAATACATTTTGGATTTTTAAAGAAAAAAAAAAGTTCAATTGCTTTTCAAAATTTAACACACAAGGCATTTCAGTTGTTCAAATATTATATTTAAAAGGTGCATTTCTTAAAAAGCAAGCGACAAAAATTTGTTATTACAAGTTGCTCGAGACACTAACACAAAACAATGATAATTTAATTAATTAATAAATCATTTTAACATTACTAACATTCACAAATAACAAAATAAAACGAGAACCAAACGTGTATGTGGTTTTTATAGAAAATAACAAGGACTAGGTGGTTAGGAAGTTAACAAATAAATGACAAACTGCCTTCATGCAAAAACAAATAATGGAATCATACTAAACAGTGTAGAAATCACACCTCTGCATTGTTTATTAGATGCAATGAGGTTTAGCTCATCAGGTGAATACATGTTATAATAAATAAGTGTAACTATTTCCGAGCTAATGAAATATGGCTAAAGATGATAATATGAATATAGAATATCGAGTGAGATATACTAAATTCTTATGTTCTAGCTTTGTTATATTTAAAATAACCACTGGTGGTATAAAATGTTCTAACAAAACCTAATTCCACGGCTGAAATTAGAGAAAAAAAATCAAAAACAATCATTTTCACGATATTTCTAAAAAAAGTTAACTTTGCCAGCATGACCTGAAGATTTTTTGTAAATTAATTGCAAGTAATGCCCACATTTTGGCAAAATTATCCATCATGCTTTAAACTCAATATTGTAAATAAGAATACAGTAGAACTCTGTTAAGAAGTTTTTCAAGTGACCGGCCATAACATGGGTGTTACTGGTATATTAAATATATGGAATTCCCACATCTAATTCGTGTTATGAACATTTTCTTTTAACATTACATAAAGTATTCCTCGGCCGAGACAAATTATTTTTACCTTTTTTTTTCGGGTTCTATGACAAATGCGCAGAAAAGAGAAAAGCGCGCACATACTCAAACCTACCGAAACCTAACCTAAACACACTGTCTATGATTTTTATATTATGTGGTAGCAGGAAAAAATACATTTTAATTGTATTCTTGGGAACATGAGATCCGACTTTATAAATGGAAAAACTGCGAAAAGTTAACATTAACCATATGAGGTTTACTTGGGACCTAAAAAATTGCACTTCTTACAGGGATGAGGGAACTTCTTCAACTGGTTCTACTGTATATGAATGGGTTATTCCCAACATTTTAATAACAATTATAATTTTGCAATATCAGTTATAAAATGTAGGGAGAAAATAACAGTTATTCTTCCAATTACTTGTTTAGATTTGATTTGTATCTTATTTATAAACATTATTTAATAAAAAAAAAAAAAAGCTTTGGCAAAGAAAAGAAGAAACAATAGTTAACAAATTTAAAACAAAAAAGGAAGGTAATCCACAAAAATGGCAGTATATTGGATAAATTAAAAAAGTAGCATCTAAAATAGCTAGCTTGCTCTAGTTATGAAGAAAAAATTACAATTTCAAAAGTAATTTATAACTTAAATTTCATATCCTTGAAACAATACAAGAATAGACTGTCAAAAATATGCAAAATAAAGAATTCAGCCATAAATAAGCAGAGGAGTTGAAAACTGGCACACCAGCATGCAACTCTTACATATTTTCATAAAGAAAAAAGCCCAAAAAAAGATTATTTAGAAAGAGTATTATTTTTCACCGTAGTAAATCAAAATTTCATTGTTACATTTCTCTCATTATTGGAAAATGTAAAATAATTTCCACAATAAGAAATTTATATAAATCTGATATTATCCCTTTACAAGTTTTACCGCTTATTTGCATAGCAATGGTGAGTGAAAGTTTTGATTGCCGTTCAAAAAAAAAGAACGCATGCAAAAGTACCTTCAAACAAACGTCACTTACGTGATGGAATCTTTTTGAAAACTGTTGAAGCCATAAAATCCTGGAAACGCTGAGCATAAAACCCGGGTCTATGTACAGATACGGTGTCCTAATAAGTTGAAACATGAATATAAATCTCCAGAAAGTAACAAATACAACTTAGGTAATATATTTTTGCGAAAAAAAATATTAGTGAAAAAGAACGTACCCCATCATGTAACATGGACTTCCATGTGTGCTCCAATTTCTTTTTCAACCTATAGCTTTGAAGAATATCGATGATACCCAGAAATAAAAAAAGTCGTTCTCCTTTTGCATTTCGAGCGGGGATACCTCCAGGACTGAAATGGACAATAGCTTTTTAGCAGTGCAAGTCTGATCCAAATTAACTTATCAATTTTAAAAACCCTATATATAACTTATATTTTTTTCAATTTCAATTTTATGTTGATGGTAAAGTCCCATACAAGCAAGTTGGGCGAACAAAGTACAAAGTTTCCATGTTTGCAATCAAAACTTACGGAAAATCTTCCTCTTCGTCAATTGGCTCAGAATCAGCCTGAATGGCCTCCATTCCCGTGGAATGAGCAACTAGGCGTTGCCTATTTATGGAGCGACTACGTGAAAGCCCCGGACCTCCAGCGGCAGAAGAAACGCCTGAAAACGTCCCGGGACAGTATTTTTTAAAAAAAACTTGCATTGAAATCTGAAACAGGAAACAAGAGAAGCATACCATCAACTTCAGCAGAGGTTGTTGTACCAGCACTCTGGTCTCCTGCATGACGTGATGCTTCCCTCCTCTGCTCCTAAACAGCCAAAGTTGCATTTTAATTCCATTAAATCAAACCTTCAGTACTACAAACACAGTATTTCAAGCAAACTTACAACTCTTTCCCTATGAGCCTTGTCGAGATTGTGTATTCCAACAAGTAAGCTGTAGTCCATAATTTTGAAACTAGCTAAAACCTAAATTTAAAAAGATCAACATGATATAATTTCCAGCATTACAGCAGCAAGGACAGTAGCGTTTCCTCTAACTTACTCTACAATCCCTTTGTATGGTCTTGATGAGAGCATTATACGTTTCTGCCTCTAACAAGATACCTTCGGGATGATGTTCCATAAAATCCAAATCCTTATATGTAGGTGATGGTTTCTTACATTCATGTTTGGCAGCCTTTCGTTTATATGTTGATCCTTTTAAATCATATTTCTGGTGAATTTTAATTGATGATGGCAATAGATTATCCATGACAATTAAACGAACATTTTTTCCTCCAAACTAAATTTGAAAAGAAATATAACAATACTTGGTCAATAATTTTGCAGGCCAGTAAAAGCTCACAGTGGTAACATCCAAGTAAAAAATGACAAAAAAAATATAGAATCCAGACCATATAACAGTACAATCCAAAAAACTTCGGTAAAAGTGTTCGAGGGTTTTGATTGAGGTTCTAGGGCATGAAAAGAAATCAAATCAATTTATCATAGCTACAAATATATGGAAAACAATGTTAATTTTAACAACTGACTTGCATACCATGTAATAACCTGGGAGTAGCTTTTGAAGAAATTCCCCTTCCTTGTGTTGAACAGTTTTTATGATGAATTCGTCATCAGCTGTTACGTAGAAAATGCTACCACTTGCACCAGGGTTTGTTAATTCCCTCATCGGTTCCATGCACATAGACAACTGAAATGAAATTGCAAGATAATCAAATGAAGTTTGTAAAAAAACAACAAAAAAACACAATCAACCAGAAATTCAAACTTACCAAAAAATCATCTGGCTGAATGGAAAATAAATCACGAAAATAACGGAATGCCACTGGAGCGTAGGTTTTGAATTTAAAGTCTGTGTAATGATGAGCTGGTGTGCAGCTGCTGCCCTGACTAATTTAAAAAGGCAAGTTTGTAAGCAAAAATAAAAATTTTAAAGTAGCACATTTTTTTTTTTTAAAAAAAAAAACACTGTAGGTTGGCGTTCCTGGATTAATATAATTACTTTGGGAAAGCAGTAGTCTCCACAACAGCAAAATCTTGCATGAGTACATCTCTTTCTGGTTTTGACGCAAGACCACCAACTGCATGACTAATGCCCAGTTGTATGGAACCCATGATTTGTGTCGTTTGGATCTGAAATAGTAGAAAATTGCATTATGTTACGGAATCTCACAAGGCTATCAAATGACAAATTATTTCTTTACCTTTTTATAAGTAATTTGGCCCTCGATATCAACACGCCGATGACCAATTTTCTTTCCAGTGTCATATTTTTTAGGTCTTGGAGTCTTTGGCGTTGCTGAATTAGGAGTAATGGGTCCTCCTGTGGAATTTGCATTTTGTGCTGCAGCAATCTGTTGTTACAAGAAGAAGAAAAAACAGATTGCCATGAAAATGGCTCTTCAATAAAAACTTCATAACCAAAACTACCATTGCAAATAAACCTTCAAATAACGTTTACTCACATCTAAAGGCTCTGGTCGGTCTTTCCTTGATGTGCCACCTCCACCCAGTTCCTCTTCAGAATCATCTTGTTCTTAAAAAAAAGCATACAAGTTATTAGACGAAGCCATAACAATGCAGTATTAAAAGTAGTAATAAAAGCAATTTTTGAATTACATATAGTGAAAAAAATTGCTTAAGATGAACAGTATGGCTATAAACGAGGAATGCAGAGTTAGTAGAAATTAAGAAGCAAAGGTTGGTAAAAATGTCTGAAACATTGCTTCATTCAAAACTATAACCATGATTGCTGATTGAATTAAAGCTGATGCTGCCAAAGAAATAATGTTCCACTACAAATGATTTTTGTAAACCTGGATCCAGGGGGTGGGGGACATATCCCCCACCCCATTCCCAAGACATTTGATCCTAGATCCGGTACGGCCGCTCCGAATTAAACAATAGTAAAACGTTGCTATTATAAACATAGTTACTGATTCATTTACTTATATATGAATAACTCTAAAAAGGCATCAAAATCCAATAAGCAAATACCAAGAATGACAGGATGTGCAATGCTAAAGGAAACGAAAATTTATTCTTACCAAGGATGCAGCAAGTTACAAATATACTTAAGTGCTAAATTTCTCTCTTATATATGGAGATACATGTTTTCATATTGCCATGACTATAATATCCTAGTGCAGAGTGCTGTTTCCAGAATAATATCCTGAAATGGTTAGGAAGAGCAAGTCTAGCCTAGAAGAGATTCCTTAATCAACCATGTGCATAAGTATTGCAAAAATTTTACTTGCAAAAAACATGAATAATTTTATCAAATTCATCAGGAAATGATGTAATTGCTGGCTTGCAATGGTTGAAGGCAAGATTATTACATTTGATAAAGGGATGCAGTTATTAACCAAACGTTGTTTAAAGTATTAATTAGTTTAAACTATTAAGTAGTCTATGTACGCCTTTTGCTTTGTATTAATTAGTTTAAAGTATTAATTATTTTAAATTATTAAGTATAGTCTACGTACGCCTTTTGCCTTCATATTGTTTGAAGTAAAAGTAACATATATTTTTTGACTTAAAAACTGCATTTAAAAAATGAAATCTACATGTATGCATCAATGCATGGATTGCTAATACAAATATACATATTATATATACTGGAGAAGGATATAATTAAACTTGCTACACGAAATCTCCTTCAAAAAAGCTCAAGAGGTGTTCACAAAAAAAACCTTGGAAAGGAAAACTGAAATTTATGAGTTGGCAATGCATATACTGACTAGTTTAACTTCAGTCAAACATTATAAAGATAATAGGCAAATGTTTACAAGTTTATTTAATACTACTAATGGATGAGCTATTTGATCAGGATAAAAATAAAATCATTTAAAGTAAATAAGCGCACTCAATCGTGTTCTCACTTCATCCCAGTATAGTACTACAACCAGAAGCTTATATGCAGATATGACAATTTAAAGAGCTTAAAGCAGCACAAGACATAGAAACATTCCAGATTATCGGGACTTTCAAGTCACATTTATTTAAATTTTAATTTTTAGACAAATCTATAATAAAACGTGAAACCCAGGATTAACAATTCAGGTGTGTTGTAAGAAGAAATTGCTCTGCCAAGTGTGACGCAGTCTGACAAATGTGTTATAATTTTGATACAAAGCCGCCTAATATCAATAAAAAATTATCATTTTTAAATGGGTATTCAATTTTGAATATGATTCATAGCATGTTCCTGAAAACACTAGAGATGTCACAATGATAAATTAGTCAACTTCACCGTTGAATAATTTCTGAGCATTTCATGCAGTTACATTTTTGAAAATGTGACCAGCAAAGCAAAATGAAAGAGTATTGGACAAATCTATAAAAAATATTTAAACAAATGGTCAAATCACTGAACTAATTGGCCAGGTGGTCAATGAAACCAACTGGGTGGTTGCTTCCATGCAAAAGATTCTAGGAAAAATACAGTTTGTGTTACATAACCAGTTATCACACCCATCATCCCACATAATGTGGCTTTTAAGAAAAGGTGGTAAAGAAAAGGCTACTGGGTATCTTTTCTTCTACCTTTATGAAAAATGTTATATGAAATAAATAATGAGCCTCTCATTCCATTTGTCCATGTGTTGTTATTATTATAAGTAATTAATTATTTGCCATGCGCAGCTGGTTGTTATCAAAGACTAGAAATGTTGAAGGATCAAACATGACCATTTTTCAGAATATGTTAACAAATTGATGAAAAGTTTACTGTCTAATGTTGCATCACTTGTCAATCTTTCATCCTTATTGAAGGTCCGCTTAATGATAATGCATGGGCAGCATATATGTGATAGTACTTTCATAACCTGTTGTAAGATATGGATATCAACATCGCAGTACAAAACGTTTTGAAGTGTTTTCGTTATGAAATGTACTTTATTACACGATTTTTATATTGTTATCTAGAACATATTCACCGAGTAAAACGGAATTAGGAGAAAACTTACCTTTCTCATAGTGGCTGGAATTTTGGATCAATCGTTTAAGAACATTTAAATAAGTGTGGTTTTAAATTATTCCAGAAGAACAAGAGAGGCTTATCTCAAAGCTGCACATGGATGACTTGAAATCAACTATCTAATTACAAAGCACCAAACAACAGAAAGAATGAAGGGGGGGGGGGAGTGTGAAGGAGTTACTGCATTCCAATGTGGAAACTTTGTTGACACCAAATAAATCATCACAATGAATGTGTACTTGATAATAAATATTGGCTCTTTAAGTTTCAGCATGAGTGAAATTGCTTAATATCATATTGGCAAGTGAACACATATTTTCATATAATTTCAGTTAAGATGGTTGCAATAATAAAAACCTATCGTAACATATCGTAAAATCATGCTTACATTTTAAAAGAGGTAATAAAACAGCTAAAGTTAGGCATACACGGGAGCAGCTTCCATGTTATAGGAGAAAACGACGAATGCAAAATAACATTCAGTGTGTCAAAGTTTGGAACCATACTTGAACACGAGTCTGACAACGAAATTATCATTCATATTCAACAAGTTGTATTTTAATCAAGAGTGTAGCAAATTTACGATTCAGAACATGTCAAATTGTCAACTATATATTCATGGGAATTTATATCCACCTGATTATTGGTGGAATTGCATGAATTAATTAGAAATATACAAAAAGCAATAGCTATTGCATAATGTTCTTCCAGTTATGACCACCTGAACATATGAATATTTAAAATCCAATTTAAATGTCTAAAATAGGCACTTCTCCCCAACCTTTCTAGGAAAAATATACTAGCAACTATGCTGTATAATCACAAAAATGAGTGTATCCGATCTGAGAATTCAGAATATGTGGAGGTACATACAGGTACGTACAATCTGTAGCTAAAAACAATCAAGCAATACATTGAGATAAACTTTTAAAAATACCAAAAATTGCTCTACAATGTCATAGCATCGTGCTATTTCACACTGATCATCAGCAGCTTAAGGTGTTTTATTATTTGGTAAAAAAAAATCTTAAAGATAGTATCACGTAATGATAGTAAACGTAATTTAATTACACCTTCCACTTAGCAAATGCGTTTAACTACATTTCCTGCAAGTCAGAAGACGGAAAACAAATGCAACGAAAACCTGAATACCTACAAGAACAGAGCATTGCTAAGGATAAAAATGCTCAATTAATATATTTTTAACTGATTTGAAAAGACACCTAGGAAGAGACAAAATCAAAGTAATGTTTAGGCCTAGTAGGTCACACAAATAAATGTCGCTTGATCGGACTCATTTGAGAAATTAATGTCGTATTAAAGCGGATAAACAAAGCAATAAGTTAATCTAAATTTTGATAAAAATGGCAATGAAATCTTACCTTCTTCGGAGGCCCTTTCGACAGCGGTAGACGTTTGAATAGCAGAGGTTGCCGCAGACGAACATTCTGCAGCTGCCATATTGAAAATTGTTTTTCAATGAGCAGTGAAGTAATCGCTGTTCCGACGTTTAGTCATCCACAGTCAGCGTAGCATGGTTTCTACTTCTTTAAATTACTGACGGAAATACTTCAAATGCTGTCCAAACTTAATCCGATAATATTATACCATTTCACGATTATTGCAAGTATTGTACAAAAACACCGACTTGGCGAAGAAACCACCCACAGCATACATAAAAAAACTACTAACAGAGCGCATGCGCCAAATATCTTTCACAAATCCAATATGAGCGTTGATAATGGGGTAGGTCCACTACTTCGACGCACAAGTCTTTTGTCGATTTGTGGCAATCACAAACAAAATTACTGTTTAAAAAATCGTGAATTTTCAAGTTTGCATAAGATACACTTTTTTTACATTCGGCTACATATTTAATAAATTCATTACGTCGAAATAAATTGTGGTAATGGTGACGTTCTAAACTTTTTGAACTGCCCTAGCAGCCATCTTAAAGGCTGGGCTACGGCCCACGATGGGCAGAACTTGATGCATGTTGGGAATAGGTAGTAAGGGCATTTGTCATTTGAAATCTTCCTCCCTTTTGTTAATTTGTCTTCATGTGCCAGAATTCTTTTAAAATAAAGTAATAAGGATAAAATAAAACTTATCCTTGTATAGCAGAGAAGATACAAATGATTTTGAAGGACAATAAATGTAAATAATGTAGTAATATAGGACTATTGGTCCCTTCTAAAGTTGTCTGCATAAATGGCGGCCATTATGCAAAATTTTAATTTAAATGGACAAGAATATTTAAGTAAAATTTTGTCTATTTAATATGTGGAATAAATCTTAAGAGATTTGTCTTCAGTAAAATTATGCTGTATTAAATTTAAGTACAACTACGTATAAAAACAGCACTTTATACTTTTTACTCAACACTCTTTTTTACTCACAACATTTTTATAATATAAAAATTAAACATATTTTGCTGCATGAATCCAGCATGCAGGTGGTCCAATCAACATCCTATTTCTGCTATATTCAGCATCAAACATGCATCCCAATTTAAAGAATCAATAGGAAAAAGAACTGAATCAGGATATTATACACTATATCAGTGCAATATACAACTTGCCAAGAGTTTCACTTCATCTTGTTACTGAATAGGAATGTTTTATGAGAAATATTCATTTTTTGCCGTAGCCACCTCTTTTCCCTTTGCGTCTACAGACGATACATCTACCTCTTCTATAGTTAATATTTCCACCGACTCCACTTCCTCTGTAGCCAGTATTAGCATAGCCTGGAAGGCTACTGCCTCCGAAGCCAGGATTGCCATAGACCCCGATACCACTTCCTACATAGCCAGGATTGCCATAGACCCTGATGCCCCCCTCCTCCATAGCCAGGATAGCCATGGACTCCAATAACACCTCCTCCATAGCCTCCAATGCCAATGCCACTTCCGAAATATAGCCAGGATTGTCATAGACTCTAAAGCCGCCTCCTACATAGTCAGCAATACCATATCCTCTGATGCCGATGCCACTTCCTCCATAGCCAGGATTACCAAAGATTCTGATGCCACCTCCAAAATCAGTAATACCATAGCCTTCGATGCCTCTATAGCCAGGATTACCTGCCACCATAACGTTCTTGTGATTCATATCCTCTGCTTCCATGTCCCTTCATACCAGCACGTAAATAGCTGCCAGAAGCTTTTAAAAAATGGCTGAAGCATAATAGTGTTAACAAAATCTGCAATAAATTATATTCTCTTAGTAAATGCATTAATCATGAATAGAAACACTAACGATATTCTATATTTAAATACCATTTTAGTTTCACTTCCATTTGTGATGCTACACGCCACTGAATCCATGCTTAACTTCATTAACTCTCAGATGTATTTGTAATGCAATGCGCCCACTATAAAGCGTTTTATACCACTGTCCAAGATACCAATCCCATTACAGATTTTTTCACTTAAAAATTAGCATGGATTTCCGGTGAAATATAACAAGTCATTCACAGCATTAAGATAGAAATTATAACCTAAAACTTAGTTACCTATATATATAATACCATTTTTGACATCAACAGCTTAGACAAAAACTGCCAAACTTTACTTTGAAACAAGTTTGAATGGCGAAATATATGCTTTGTCATCTAGAAAATTCATACAATCAATGCTAAATGAAGTTGATGGGTTGGGGCTTAATGATTTGGATATGTGTACAATGTTTTGATATGTCCAGTCTGTCACATAAATACATAAAATATCAATTTTTTATAACAAGTATTATCTCAGCAGGCATGAAGTAATGAAGGTATATAAATAGGTTACCGGGTAAAATATGGAATGAAAAGTTCAATATGTCAATTTCTTTAAAGGGTGACAGAATTTCATGATCATGACTAATGAAATATCTCCTTTGTTCCCATTTTTTATATCAACGTTTCTCAAAGTATGGTTCCTCGTGACAAGTGGATATACGATATGGTCAAGACCCTTTCATTGAGTCTACAAGGTCAATATTTCTACCAAAATGGTGTTATTTACATTAAAATACCACAAGTTTAGTATTGGTATTTTTAAATTAACTTACATTTTACTTACATTTAACTTATATTTTGATCTTGGAATATTAAATGTGTGGTAGATAAAATACAATTTTTTTAAATTCTTGAATACTTAATCCTGTAATAGAAATACGAATAATTAATATAAAACTTATAAAAACGAGCAATTCTATTTATTTCTTTAAATATATCTACACTATAACATTTAATGTTATCAATGTTAAACCTCAATAAATAGCTCACTCAGGTTTCCGTTCAAAATAATCTTTCTCTATGCGTAGACACAGCTCGACTAGGTTTTTGTAAGATCTAATGATGGTAGCCAAACGGTTGTCAGGCAGTGGAGTTGTGAGAATTGTAAACAGATGACCAAACACAAGAGCATCTAATTCAGTAGGCCTGTAATGAATAATTTAGAACAATCTAGTCTCCATTAACAAAATGCTAATTTTATTATTATAGAAAACTCACCTGTTATTGAAAAAGTACATATTTGTATCTAGCCTTTCAGAAAGTGCACCACAGCAGTCAGAAACTTCAGCATACACCTAGAAATAGAATAATATTTTGCATGATATAAATTGTTCATTCTAATATTAGTCAAATTTTATAAAATTGATATTACAAAATATCCAAAAAAAAAATGTTTCCTCATTAATTTTTGACAAATGCAACAAAAATAACTTACTTCATCGTGTGATTTTTGCTTCCATCCAATAGCAGCTAATTTCCTTTTTATTTGAGCCTGCTTTTTCCAAACCATTATATAATTCAATGGAAATGGGTATACTGAGCTGTATCTTGGTTTCGTAACCTTTGTAAAATAAAAAGCAAATCTCAGAATTGATGAGATTTAACTAGAAGTTCAACATACTAAACTTGTTACTTACCTCTTTCATAGTTACACTATCACACCAAGAAATGTACAGCTATAAAAAAAGATGAAAACATGCAATATTATCTAGCATACGTAAATTACCACCAGCACTTTAATTGAAGATCACATATGCAAAAATTTACCTCTGCATTGATAAGTACATTGCTGACTAATGACATGTATGCTCGCATGTCCCCTAGTTGTGGAATATCTAAATGACCACTAAGCTGGATGCCCTGCAAGCAATTAAAAGCTAATCTTAAAATCAAAGCTTATTGAATTTGATGACAATGGTTAAACATTGTACCCTACCTTGTTGCTGACGAACGAAACTATAGGATCGAATTCAGAGACAACAAATGCTCCAGATTTTATGAATGGTATATTTCCTTTAATAAATGTACAAATTTATTAGAAACAGCATACCATAGTATATTAAGTCTGATAACTTCAAATAAGACAATTTTGGATAAACCCGGCCTTTAAACAGAGTTGTCCATGATAGACACAAATTCTTCACAAACATTGTAAGTTAACATCTAAACAAGATGTTTAATTATAAAATCAGACAACTTACCAGATGGAGACATGTGTTCAGCATTTTTACGCATCTCTATTTCAAAATTCAATCCCCGCATCCTTAGGAAAGCTTGAACCGCTAAGCTGCTGGCATTACTGGGTAACAATATTTGCTCCACTAAAGCAGTTATAACATAGCAATCATGAATACGTTTCCAAAAAGTGATGTATTTAAAACATGAGTCCAACACTGTCTGACAGTACCTTCATAAGGCTGGTATAACTTCACATCTTCAGGCCATGGTTCATTTCCTATAAGCAATGTAAAACTGTTTTGAACTTTATGTGTAAGGTTTCAATGTTCATCTTAATCAATCAATGCATTGATACCCTAATAATTAAATTCTGTAAAACTTCAAATACATGCATGTAGAAATAGTCCCTTTTGATCACCATGGGGAAAAATACTTGATATTGAAGTTTAGAAAATTTCCTTCACAGCAAAAATACGTGGTGTGACAATTAAATAATCGGATAAGCACGGGAATGACAAACTGGGCATACATTGATCAACTGCTCTTTCCCAATATACCGAGTGATTTACAAGATCGTGGATCGTTTAGTTCGGCTGTGACAATGTGAGCAATGTTTGTAGCAGACATTGCTCCCACGCTTCGTCGGGATCACCAGGACAACGCTCCAGCGCACACCGCACTGTCAGTGAAGAACGTTTGGGCAAAGCATGGTATCCCATTATTGGAACATCCATCTTCTCACCTGATCCCGCCCCATGTGACTTTTTTATTCCTCAAGGTGAAATCTGTGCTAAAAGGTAACCAATTTGAGTGTTAACCCAGTGAAAAAACAAAAGAGACAGAGACTTTAAACATGCTTAAAGCAAACGATCTGCAGCACTGCTATAGCAGTGCTGCAGATTATGCACCGTGGAAAACTCACATGATGCAGTGTAGAGATCACCAAGGAGAGTGCATTGAAGGTGACAATTAATGTTAATATATTGTCACAAAAAAAAAAAAAATATATATTTTATGGCCCCCAATAAGCGTATTTAATTGTCACACCTCGAATATATATATATATTATTAATAATATACAGTAAAATTCTTTGCGTTCTATATCAGCCCATAATTATAGTAATAAGGGCAATCGTAAAGGTATACATTTTTGGGGGGTGGGGAAACCTAGCAAGGTGAAATATCAAAATAAATAAATGGACTACTATATAAACAACCTTAAACAACGTTTTGGGTCAATTTATATACACTATATATAGTAAGTATAGTTGTGCACGTAAACCCTATACACATGTAGCTATAGCCTGAAATTCCTGAAATATCAAATAACTCAAATATATATAATCATACCTCCAAGCTCAACTGCTATAGATTCTGTAAGCAATACAGAAGGCATTATATCAAGTAGCGAACAAATCAATCCCAATTATCAGTCTAAAACCACGTTGTGGACGAGGATCAAAGCATATCACAACTACGATGCGCCTACTTAGTGACGTCAGAGCAATCACCGACGCGAAAACGCTACATGCCTATAACTGGGTTGTTGCAAGCACGTGATAACTTGAATTTACCGGGCAAATCTTCTCTGAACTAGTCTTTAATTGCAAAGTATTAATTGCCTTGTATTTATTAAACTATAATGTCACTAAAAAGTGCCAAAAAACGATCAGCAACTGAAACGATAAATGAAGTTGCGCATGTTTTGCGAAAAAGAATAAATAATTTTGAAACAGCGCTACCTCTGATAGGATGCGAATCTCAAAGAATGTAAGTACAATAATAATTTATATTAACGTGTGTAAAGCGATGTATAATTAAAGACAAATGCTAAACTATCTGTGACTATTTTGTATCGTCTGCAACAAAGGGTTACCATGGTAACCTGCAAACAAGTGCGCATGAACACAATTGTAAATTTTGAGCGGCAAGTTTGAATGCTAGTTTTCACGGTGCATGTCTTTTGAAAACACTGATCAAAGCAAGGGGATGGGATTTGGAGAAGCCTTAAACTCCATTCAAAGATGGAAATAAACTTTAAAATAGATAGACAAATAGACTAACGTTCATAGATTCCATTTATTCCCATTCTGTATCCGCTGATGGCCAAAAGTGGTTATGCTAAAAGGCTCATACGTACGCCACAAGGTTTTGAACTGGAACAAGGCAAAAATCGAGTTTGTTATTTTCAATTACAGGACTTTATTGGACATACTTCAAAAAACTACCACTTTAGGAGAAAGTAATTCAGTCATTTTGATGGGTCGCAGAGGTAGTGGAAAAACAACTGTAAGCTTCAATTATAAATAGTATTCACCGTTCAATGCATATGTGATAAACCATTTACATAACCATCTTATTGTTATTTTAATAGCTTTTGAAAAGTGTGCTAAAAGAGTTAAGTGATGACTGTGAAAATCAAAATTTGTTGCAAGTTCATTTAAATGGTAAATAACCCATAATTGTATCGTTATAGTTGATAAAGTTAATTTCTTTTACTTTATAACATATTATTTTAATTTTAGGTCTACTTCAAACTGACGATCGAATTGCTATAAAGGAAATTACGCGCCAATTGGAATTAGAGAACACAGTTGGCGAAAGGATATTTGTACATGAATTTTAATTTTTTTTGTAATTAATTGCGGTTTGAAAATGATGAACAGTTTTAAATAATTGTATTTTAACTTTACATATAACAGGGAAGCTTTGCTGAAAATTTGGCGTTTTTATTAGAAGCTCTTCGAAGTGGTGAGAAATATTCAAATAATGAAGATCATACATAGGCTATATTAGTGTTTAGTTTTATTATGATTAAAGTTAATGATAAGTTAGTTTCTCAGTTTTTTGTATGTTCAAATGATGCTTTGAATTAATCCATTACATTGTTTCTTCCCTTTAGGAGATTGTGAAACAAAGACTATTTTCTTTGTGCTTGACGAATTTGATTTATTTTGTAATCACCACAATCAGACTTTACTATACAATTTGTTTGACGTCGCTCAATCGGCACAAACTCCAATTGCAGTTATCGGCGTGACATGTAGATTGGTTTGTCTATTTTTTATTTGTGATTAATCAGGGTAACTTTTATATACTGTTTAATAAAATAATATGTTTCATTTTGATTACTGCTTTCCCTATTTTTGCAGGATGCTATAGAGTTATTGGAAAAACGAGTAAAATCAAGATTTTCTCACCGCACTATTCACATGTGTTCCAATTTCACTTTTGAACAATACGAGCAACTATTTGAAGATTTGTTGTTGCTCTCTCTTCATGATGGTAGACACATGACCAAGGATGTAATAACTGAATGGAATACAAATATAAAAGTAATTATTTCATATCCAAATGCTTTAGTTTACAATGTCATGACATTAATTTATTTATTATTTATTTACATAATAGAAACTCATTGCTGATCCAAAACTAAAATCCATAATCAAAGACATATATAATTTCTCAAGCGATATTAGCAGTTTGAAAACATTTTTGGTAAGTGGTACTTCCTAACAAGAACCTTAACAATTCTTTAGAATCTAAAATTTTAATTGTTTTACAGATGCATCCCATTTGTTCGTTGGATGAAGGTCACCCAAATTTTCAATTGAAACATTTTGTGGAAGCGTATCAACAGTTCTCCCAAGATTCAAAGATGCTAATGTTGCAGGGAGTTTCAGTATTAGAATTTTGCTTGATATTAGCTATGAGAAGATTGACTGAAGTATATGATGGAGAGCCATTCAACTTTGAAATGGCTTTTAAAGAATATATGAAGTTTGCAGAAAATCGTTCCTATCTGCTGTTTGACAGAGATGTTATTATGAAAGCTTTTGAACATTTAATAGAATTAGAATTTGTACAAATCGCCGATGGCAGCAACACAAAGGTTCAAAAAAAATATCAACTAATGAATTGCATGTTGGAGCCAACGCAGATAATTGAAGCTGCAAATAATTATTATGGATTGCCGACCGAGGTGAAACAGTGGTCAGCTTCTCTTGTTACTTAAGTTGTATCAAATTTTTGTACTTTTAATGAAATAAAACATTTTATAATTTGTTTCGGGGTATGAAATGAAAACGCAATTTTAGTTGTAAGATTAATAAATGTGCTCGATTTCTAAGAAAAATTAATGTGTTCCAGTGGTTTGGTTGGTTGGTTTTGGCGGCGCGTAGAAAAATGAGTGTGGTTGCTGCGGAATAATGCTGTGAAGCATGCCAGTCGTCACTGTGTGAGTGACAGTGCTCTCTCTCCCTGCATCTTTGTGTGCGCATATGTATATGCACAACAGTCAAACACCGCGCCGCTGGAGGTGTGAAACGCACAGCTCACACATTTTTCAATCTTTTTTCATTAACTGGGGGATGGCGAAAGAGTTAATTAAATAAATTAAAGAATAGATTAAAGAAAAAAGGATTCATTATATTAAATGTTATCGATGATATAAAGTGCTGCAGTTCCAGTGCCTATACACGAGCCATCACTATTGGTTTGTTGGTTGAAGCTTAGAGGCCCAAAGCCGACTAATGTTACAGAGGGCCTACAGTGTTGGGGATCCAGTATATACACAAGTCAAAGGAAAGAGAAAGACGAAGAATAAGGAGGGGAAGGATGATGGTCGGCTTACAATAAACTGATAATAAAATCAACATTACATTGAAGTCGATCAACAGGCAATTTTTAAACTCATTTTTAATAACTCTCGTACTGATAGTAATACCAGCCCGGTACAAATGTTTAACTAAAATTACTGGAATTTTCGCCAAATTGACAGAAATATTTAAATAATTTAGGCGGCATTCCAGAATTTTCAAATAATGAAATTGACATTCCATTTTGCCTCCAATCATTTCCGTTCGCTCAAATGCCTAAAAAGTACTTTATAATGCACTGTATAGTGCTAGATCCATACGTCGTCGACGTGTGTGACTGTTCGCTTCATCAAGGAACCAGCAGAGAAATTTATAACGTTTGTAATTTCACTAATTCGAGAGAAATGAAAATATGAATTACAAGCTTACCTTCGCATAACAGCTGTGCACGCATGGTCATCCATTTTGAAAACAGGGGATCGGAAGTTTCAGAACATAAATCACGCCGCCCAGTGTCAAGGGTGGGCAGTATATCCATGCAGAGTCGATGCAAATTGTTATTACAGGTGCGAAAAGTTTAAGAAAAACAAGAATTAAAATCTCCAAAATAGCTGAACAAATGCCCTAATTAGCACAACCTGAGGTTTGTGTCATTAAAAAAGAATTCCAACAAAATAATAACAAATGGGAAACAATTCAGTGATACACTTAACAGTAAGGGAAAGATTAACCTCAAGGTTTAAGTGTTTTTCTATGGTAAACAACTATTATAGAAAAAGCAAACATACCGTGACAACATCGATTACCTGACTGAAAATTAGAATTGGAGACCTAGGTGGCATACAAACGCTTTCATTTACTCTTTTATGATTGACCCTTCAACAACATTTGTTTTAAAAAAACAACGCAGTGAGGGCTGGGACTCGAACTCAGGTTTCATGATTTCATGTAGCAAGTGGGGACATAAAACATGAACATAGGGCCCACGGTGGGCTCATGCCCACCGTGGGTTCGTTAATGAGTACCCTCCACCCTG
>JAQGBW010002372.1:0-20183 GCA_034698625.1 Julus scanicus
ATCCTTTGCGCGTTACTAGGCCTATGTGAGTTTCGAAATTATGACGCGAATGGTAACCGTTATTTTTGGTGCTAAATATCTCTATTGTTGTGATGTGATGGTTTGCGTCTTTGCATGTTCAAACAAGATCAAGTTTTAACTTTCCAATTACCGAGACTCTTGGCCTAATTTCTGCTTTCCCTCGTGTTTTCTTGCATTGCCCATGGCATTGAAGTTGCTTTTTTAATGTTTTACTTTCACGTGGAAATCTCCCAAGACATCCGAGCGGGAAAAATGCAAATGGGCACCCTTGCACGTTTTTCTTCGTTTTTCAAATACATGTTTTTCCTCCCGGCCAAATTGTGTTTCTTTTCACCTACTAGCCTGCAATGAATCTCGTATTTTTAGGGGTCGTTGGCCCAGCTCGGGTAAAACATTGGTGCCCGGGACGAAATTTAAATTCAATCTCAAAAACGTAAACATACGCTGGGTTCGTGTTGTATTTGCCTACAAAAACAGGAAGACTTTTTGGATAAGCGTTTTTGGTTGAACTTGTGCTTTAAATTTACCAGCATTACCTTAAAACTGCAAGTTATGACGTCAGAGGATTTGTTCAGTTTTAAATTTTAAAAGCCCATCACTCTGTCACTGTGAACATTTACTACATTCAAAGACATTGCATACTTTACAGTTTTGATTTATTTTAAGGTTATTCAAACTAACTTTTCTATCTGCATTGGGCCCACATATGGTGCACATGCGCAGTACATTCAAGAAGCTCTGAAAAGGTCCATAAGTTGAGTGTCTTTTGTGAAATGGGCAAAAATGCAACTTGCAAAAAAAGCCAGCCAAAATAGTCTGCAAAATCAATTTTCAGTTTTTTCAACAGCACTTCTAAATGCCCCATTGCAATAGGTCTTGCAAAAGAAACTTACCACACAAAAAACATACACAACAAACATCAGTGACAAACATACACTTACAAACATTGATGTGTCCGGAAGTGTTTGCGAACAATGTGGGGAAAATCGATGTTTTCCCCCCCACATTTTGATGTTTGTTGATGTGTCGTAGCGATCGCTCGAGAGGCGGTCCAGATCAAAGGAATTTGCCCCACATGTTTGGAAAATCATGCTGAAAACAATGTTTTAGTGTTTTTTGTGTATGTTTTATGTTTATGTTTATATTTCTTTTGGTGGATACGTAGCTTAAAGGATGGGTCAGCACATCTAAAATGACCCCCAATTAACTGATTACACTGCAGACACGTGCGGAATTACTTTATTACTTGGCAGGATCTCATAAGGGTTCATTAAATAAACATATAGTGCAGTAGATGCCATTTGTAAGGATTTTCTACTCTTTGATTTGCCACAAACTTAACATTAACAAACAAAATCACACCGTGACTGACAGGATCATAAAGCCATTCTCCACGTAATAAAATGAATTTATCTGCAGACACCATTATGTTTCTATTTAATAGTGTTTATGTTGTCACCAACCTAAAATCTGTAATTTTCCAGCTGTATTTGTGCCCAAATTTGCGATCATTAGCAGCTTCGTTATACTGCACACGTGCGCCTTCGTGAACACTGACTGGTCACTGGCAAGCACTTGGCAACACTACATGTTTCTTTGGCAATTAAGTTGTAAATTTGGTAGGGCACGTTACAATCTGCTAATGGTACCCAAGTGGCAAGTGCTAATTTTTTACCCTTATATTAGACCAGGGCGACGGCGTGCACCTGTTCAATGCATGTGTTTTACTTTCGCAGCTGGTGTTCAACGTTCCTTGACACTGTCGATGAGGCGAGGTCACTGACGTCCTCATTGTGCAACCCTATACCTTGGTTACGAAGAAAGTTACGAATTGCTAAGCTGAAGAAATGTTAATTTGTGTCTGCATCGTACCTCATTGTTTCTTATATAGTACGTGACTCTCCCACCCTCTTTCTGCCATCTTGGAAATGTGCGTGCCTTTGGATGTGTCACGTGTGCAACAACTGAGACAAATGTTTGTCACAACATGTTTATGTAGGTTACTAGCATGTTTGAAAATGACAGTTGACATTCTCACAAGGTACCAACACATGTAAAGCCGGCTCTCCACCAAGACATAATGTACATGTACATATTATATAAAAGTATTTACACACATATGCAAAAAAGTTTGCCCTCCGGGTTTGTTTCAGCCGCCATTTTGTAAATATATGTGAATATCAAAATTGTGCACCTATTAAATGTCTTTAATAGCTGTACAATTTATATTATAATTTTATTATACATATATTTAAAAAATAGCGGCTGAAACAAACCCAGAGGGCAAACTTTTTTGCTTATGTTTGTAAAAATGTGTTTATACGCACATGTACGTCTTGGTGGAGACCCGGCTTAACTGAATTATTGCATGTGAGGGTGACGTCACGAACCATCAACTTATTTTTGTTGCTGAAAACATGACATCATTTATGTGCAGCTTAGTATATACATACTCAAATGTTATCTTTCAGAATAGTGATGGCCGTAGAAATATGGATGGACACCTGTTTGGTGTAAACAAAAAATATGAAAGAGTGATTAGTTCGTTTATTTTTTTGAAGTGAAACTTTTATAGGCGCGGTAGGGAAAATTGGCATGAACGTCACGAAAAAGTGAAACGCTTAGTTTCTACTCTCTCGCGCATCCGCAATAGGCTACACTGGCAGTTTTTGGATGAAATATTTAATTTAAAATTGAACACTGGCAAAGGTCAGTCTACAACCAGATCAGACCCTATCGACACATTATTCTGGCGTCATTTAGAACATTTACACTCCTAGAGAGATGAAAATTGCAAAAAAAATCGTCGTGTACGTCTTAAAGTAAACAAGGACCTGCACAGAAACAACAACCATCATGGATCCATCATGATGGATCCAAGACCTATATATTTCGGTTTCTGTTGTTGATAGATGTAGTGTGTAATAGTGTCTACCATAAAGCTATAAAGCCATAAAGCTCTACCATAAGCAGACAGTCAAGTTCTCAGCAGCCTGTCCATCAGCTTCAGATAGTCTGCTGACAAACATGGCAACAATACCACAGATCCATTGCCAGAAACTTATAGAATACCACGTCATGCGTAAATGTAAAAAAGAGAGGTAAAAAGTATCCTGGACCACATTTGCTACAACTTACTGTAACGCATGAAATATGTTGAGAATGTTAACTGACGAGCATCACATTCAGCCAAGTGGGATGATTCTGACAAGAATATTCGTCCAATAATAAAATTCCTAGTGATTCATACTTTTGAAATCGCGTGACATTTATTTGCTTTTTCATCCTTTTTCACTGACGTGTGAGCACCATCGTTGCTTTTTTTTTATTAAAACTTCTTTACACCTATAACGTCACAGCACTTGGAAGGGAATTTAAATTACTTATCAGATATAAACAATTTACTTCCTGATGAACATATATGCTGTTCCTGAAAGGTTTTTTTTTGGGGAAGGAGGGGGGGGGGGATAGTTTGAACTTGCCATGCATGGACACCAGGATTTGCTCAAAAACTTTCGTATCCTGTTTCTTATCTAAATTTACAATAAGCAGGAATTTATCCCCAAATTCCGCCTTTCTTGACATTGCGTACTATCACAACCGTTAAATAAGATTTTTTAAAAAATCAACAGATAAACTTGTTGTTCAAGATATGTTGTTACCAATGAAAACGTACAAGGAAACTAGAACTACAAATGCATCAATAAAAAACTTGAATGTATGTTTAAGAGCCGAATCAAGAAAACAATTACAAGTCTTAATGATGAATAATACGTACGTATCTATGCATAAGAAAGTGGCGAATCAGCCCATTGTTTCATAATCTGTCACTTTATGAAAAACATGTTCACATGCATAATAAATTGAAGAGAATTTGAATAACAAACAAGCTAAATAAAAAAATCTCGTGTGAAAGTGTTAATATTTTTTTGACCCCCATCTGTTGTATGTTTATGAATTGTTTTGGCCATTTGACCCTTCATTGTTTCGTTGTCTTCTGTACTCGTATTTATCGATAATGTGTATATAAGAGTCTTATTACAACGCAGGAAGGGTTATAAATGATAAAAACATAAGAAGGACCTTTAAGGTTATCTGAAGTTCCTTGCCTCTAAAGCGATTTCACCAGTTAATAAATTCATTAACAAACGGAAGATAATGTCTGGGCCAGTTGAGATCAAGTGCTAATGAAATTTATGAAAAAGGTCAAGTTTTCTTTAGATTAGAAAATGTATGGGTTATTAAATGTTAGTCTTTTTCATATGTTTAACTTTGATTGCGATTGTTTGTTTACCCTCTAAATTGGCCATATGTTTTTCCCTGTTAGCTTTAATGCTCTCTTATAAACAATATTTATGTTTATCAGAAAAGAGTTCAGAAAAAATATATGACACTAAACAAAATACAACGATCCTTTATAGGTCAATTAAGTTTCTTAATTGCCGTTTGCAATTAATTTAACCAATTTCGATTAATTGACAATTAAACAGTCGTAAATGTCTAAATTACAGATAGCCGTGGGTTAGGTTCATGTCACAGTATCAAAATGGAGTGGATTTTGTAGTATTTGCACTAAATTTGGATGTAAACTGTTTTGAAAAGCCAAAGCACTACTTGTTTTTTAGATAATAATGCTTGTGTTAACAAAATGTAGAGAAGATAAACACATCTAAATGACACTCCCCAGTAATACAGGTATGGAAGATTTAAAATATTTCAAAGTTTATTGAGATAGTTTAAGAATCCAAATGTATAGTTGGAGTTTCGTGTAAATGGGGACGTGGTTATGTACTAAATCACTTACATGCTATACCTAATATAGGTGCGTGCGCCATAAGACTTTAATTTATTACTATAGTATAAATGTGGGGTACGCATATTTCAATTGTGGAAATACGTAGTTGAAATTTTGCACTCTGACGCCACCCTGTGAAAACACCAGACAACAAAATTGGTATCATCTTATCTTATATATATATATATATATATGTATATAAAAAATATGAATCTGAATGAGCTGATTCCTACTGCATTTGCTGCTATTTGCAGAACATAAGAATTATAATCCTTTGGTTAGCTTTCTAATTTATGGGTTTAAGAAGGACGTCTTCAAGAGGGGGAGGGGGCGTCATTATGGACTGTGAAAGGGGAAATGGATACCAAAACAATGTGTCTCGAGCCATTCCTAAATTTTGTTGAATAATTAAAAACCTCAGAATAATCGGGAGTTATGCCTAACTTTGTGTTAAACACCAATTTTACGCCGTAATTTCCCTTCGAGGTCAGGAATAGGATAGACCTTTTCTGGACACCCTACTTTTCAAAAACATTAAAAACGTCTATGAGGGGAGGTGGGGGAGGGTGTCTAGGCGAAAATGGACACCATGTGGACAAAGGGTAAGAGCGGGTTATTTTTTAAAGGAATTTCGGAGACGCCCTTTTTGAATCGCCCCTTAACTCATTATACTTGAAGTTCGGCAAACGTGCCCAGTCACGTTTTCAATGAAAAAGTGCGAATTTTCGCGCCATTTGTTTTATTGGGTGTAGAAATTAGGATCCAATAAACTGCATTGCAGGTGAATCTCGCAATATGTTAGGTGTATCTCTCATCTAGGCTCTCTTGTTGACACACTCACCAGTCTTGCTATCAAAACAAACTCTAGATCCAGCAACAGTGCTGTTTTTTTTGTGCAAATTCAGATTGGATTACGTCATTCAGAAATTAGTCACCACATTTTGCTATACGTAAAATACTCATTTTCAACTTTTGCATTTGTCCACTTTCAGCTAGTGTCCGCGTGCATGGCTAGTTGAACTGAAGCCCTGCATAGGCGATGACCCGTGTAAATGGGTCATCCAACAATATTGGCATGTGTCATTTATGACCAGTTGGTTTAATTACTTCAACGTGTGACTAATATGTATAATAGATACACGAAAATGTCGTGCCTAAATTCATGCAGTGGTTGACTCAATTGGATATTGATGAGCTTCATGTACATGTACCTTGCAAAATTAAATTTTAAATGCTGTAAAATTACTGATTGCAGTTCCAATGACCGAAACAGCTGAATATAAAGTTAATGTTTACGCCGGGACAAATTCTGAAAATAAATGATAAGATTAGCGTGCTCGGTGCCATGCTGTCTGCCACGGACTGAACCAGGAATTCGGCCTCGGTTGTAACCTAATCAGTGTTTGCAGGTGTTAATTCTGTTATTTAATCAGCTCTGCAAGTAAACCTTTGGCTTCTTAAGCAACACATGTTGTGTATATCGACGCCTTATTTGTCACGTATCTGTTTACGGGTAGGGTCGATGTTTTCGTTGTACTTGAACACCTAACGTCCTTGACCCTACGGCCGAGGTAATTTTGGATTATTTATCAAATATGGTGCGCCCATGTATGCGTAATCGTTTGCTACATATAGCTGTACAATTTTGATATTTACATATATTTAAAAAATGGCGGCTGAAACAAACCCAGAGGGCAAACTTTTTTGTATATGTTTGTAAAAAACGTGTTTATACGTGCATGAACGTCCTAGTGGAGACCCGGCTTAACATGTACAGGAATTGCATGTGGGTTCATAAACATCATTGTATGTCTATTGCATGTATGAATCAGAAGACTCGGATCAAATTTATCTGCATTACTTTGTATTTTTTCCTTAAATTGCATATATAGACCCCGATGTGGTAATTTTCTTATAATGGACATTCAAACGGGTATTTGACGTATACAATAAGGTGGATTCGGGCATATGCAAATGAGGCGCAGGTGGCGCTTTTGGCTACTGATTTCTGGTGCGCAAACATTAGAAATGTGCTAATTTTGGTGTTTTTAAACAGGCGTGCAATTCGGGCTGAGTGTTCTAGAACATCTGGGTGCAAAGCAGGGCGTGACTCTCGAACACCTGAAGCGGAAATTAGCTTTACACTGCTACGGCGCTCCCTCTACCGCCTCTCTTCGGATGACTCCTATAATTTCTCTCGATTGTATTTATTATATATTCGTGAGGGCTTAATATTATATGGGTTTATTGATTGGCGCCTGAAAATGTTCACCTGCTGCCTGTTATCTCTCCTACAGTCTGTTGCGATTGACCACTGGACACGCCTATTTGCATGGACATAAAGTGCGATATGCTCAGACTTGGAGGGGCTAAATCAGCTACCCATTGAACCACGTCCCATTTGATTATTTATGAATCTCTAATAATTGCCCCAAATATGAGCTGATCAGCCATTTTGAAAAAGACCCAAAATATGAGCTAATGTGATGCACGTGCACGATATAATCGATCGATTACATGCTTTGTTGCCCCTAACATGGTTCTTGTTAAGTCCATCAAAAACTATGTCTAAACTTTGAAAATTCAAAATTATATGTTTATGATTATCAAACTACAGTAAATATAGTTTTACTAAAGCATGTTTTGCAATGATACCATTTAATGACATATTAATTATACGTGTATTGTAGGATCGTACTCTTGTTATAGAAACATTATTTATTCATATCAAATATTTCTTCTTTTCGTGTAAATTTGAACTGCGTATATAAGACAGGGTTTCACAGTATGGTCTCTGCCAGTTATTATTTTCTGAATAAAAATGATGAATTGCGTACTTTGTGACCATGCCGCATGCAGCATAGGACCTCCTGGGGTTAAACAACTGCGGGATAATACTTCAAATAAGATTAGTGCCCAATCAATATATTAATAGAAACGATCACGTAGAATTACACTATATGTTCATGTAGCTCAATATCTCATTGTTGCCTTTGTTGTTGACATGCTGCAACAATGCTTTTTGCCCAAATTCCCCAAAGTTTAAAAAGCTTCCAGTCTGCAGTGATTTCTGCTAGATTAACTAGTGTTCAGAAGCTTCCGGTTCACAGAAAACAAATCCTGTCAGGAATATCTCCAAGCCGAAATGATTAATGGCTTTCTAATAGCCCCTATTCATGAGCTCCAATCTCGCCAGGGGGCGCGAAGGGTGTGATGGAGAGCATGGTAAAAATTAGGCCCTAGAGGTTTCAAATTGATTTGGCTTTGATACTTTATTCTGTAGTGCAATTTCTTATTTCTTCCTATGTTTACTACGGTTTTCGGTGACTTAGGAATCATACATTCCAAAGAGATAAAAGGAAATTTCCCTTAATTTTATATCTCGAATCTAAACTTTTAAAGTTTAAATTAAAGCCTCGATTGTTTGTAAAATTGTTGATGAGAAACCAACTTAAAAACAAGAAGATTATGAGCAGTGTGTTTTTTTGCAAAAACATTAACTCATTCCATCCAGATCAGGTTTAAGTCATCCACTGTGCTTTCTACCAGAACCAAAGTTTCAATCCGATTAATGGTCATGGTTGTGTGAACACTGATGTTATCTTCAGTCTATATTTAATTTTCTATCGGAAGATGATGGAGCCCGGCATACAACATTCGGTCTGCAATAGTCACAGAACATCCCTGAATGATGGATGACCATTTTCCTTCTTGTTGAGCCTTTCCAATCAATATGTTCTGTATTATATTGTACTCCCTTCGCCTCCTATACAATTCAACTCGGCGGTCTTCCATGGACATTTTTTTGTTTGTTTTTAATTTCATTATTTTTGGTAGCAATATACTTGTAAAATTGGGACGACGGTTAAAGTGGAATTGATTCATGAAAACATTCGAATCATGCGGTCAACCATTCATAGTTTGATAGACTGAAAAAATATTAAATTATTTATTAGAATAATGTATAAAGAAAAAGTTTCGTATATATAGCTATAGCTAGCTATATATATACTTAACGACAACAGTTCTCGAGGATCTTGGTATCAGCTAAGACCCTTTCATAACATTTTAAAATTACTCAGAACCTCCTCCTAAATACAAGTTATATTCATCTGGGTTATATGGGGTCTGGGGGTCTAACAATTTTTTTAGATAATATTCATTTCTGAAACTACGTAACTATGAAGAATCATCATCAATAACAATGGGCCTATTGCCCATTGCTGTCGTATTTGAAATTTTTAGTAACACAAAGCCTGTACACCTGCCCTTTGGACAACCATCATGCATGCCGTCCATGTCAATGTTGTAAGTTAATCTGACCTTTTGGGCTTTGACATTTTCATGTCTTATTTTTCTTCTTTGAAATGCTCTCAATTTTTAATACCTGTTAGAAAAAATCGTTTTCGTAAAGAAAATAAACACGTCTAAGAGTTCATCGCCGACAATAGCAAATAGGACAGCACTCTTAAAGATGGAATTTAGCAATTTGCATTTCGCGCATATTTGGCGTTCTCCGACAGGAACTTTTATTCAGCTTTACATTCGATATAAAAAAACGACCGAATTCTTGGCATCCATTTAAAATGCCGCCCTATAACAGAGATATATATACAGTATGATAATCTGCGAGAAGAGGTCTTAACGTTTTCTTTTGAGTCTTGTTGCTCTCAGACGACACGGGTGCATCTAATCTTTCAAATAGGGTCACTCCATATTGGACCTGTCACCCTGCCACTCATTCACCCTGCAACTGGCCCTCACCTTTTTCAAAAACCGCCAAGAAAAAAATCTTCTGACCGTTTTAATCCTCCGCTTTTGGACGCTCATGCTTGAAAATAACCATGCCATGCATCCGATATAAAAACAATTTTCTTTAAAGACTTGCGGAGGAATTCTGGTGGACAATAAAGACAACACTCGAACTTCCATCAACTACTTCGGATTTTGCGTACATGGAGGGATCAATTTAACGTATAGCGAGGGTACGAAAATGCGTATTTAATATCTTACAAATTTGCTGTCTGTTTGTATCAAGGGGAAATTATCATCTTCTTACATCTTGGAATTTGTTAAAGAGAGTGAAATCAGCGGTCAGCTGTCAATCTTGTTTTCTGACAAGTTCTGGTTATTTCTATTTGCTTAGTCGAATGAAAACTTGCCAAGATAACAAAAGTTTTCATTATAATTCGCTTGTCTATCTTTAAAAAAATGCTGTTACTTTTTCATATACATATAAGTGAAATTGGTGTTTTAACTGCTGTAGTGCATGATTTGTCATGGATTTTATAAATATGGTAAATGTATAGGAGGAATCAATGAAAATTGCGAATTTGTTGGGAATAGTCTTGATGCTATTCTTTTAAGACTTTTATGACTATAGTGATTTTTTATGGATTTTAAAAATATGATAAATGTAGGAAACTTAAAAGGAATCGATGGAAATTGTGAAGCGAAATTGTTGGAAATGTCTTGCTGGGATTCTTTTAAGACTGTCGAGGATTGTCATGGCTTTTATAAATATGGTAAATGTAAGACATTTTAAAGGAATCAAGGAAAATTGCGAATTTGTTGGGAATAGTCTTGATGTTATTCTTTTAAGACTTGTATGACTATAGTGATTTGTCATGGATTTTATAAATATGGTAAATGTATAGGAAACTTGAAAGGAGTCAATGAAAATCGTGAAACGAATCTGTTGGGAATATTGTTGATGGGATTCTTAAGAGCCTGCTTTGCTTTACAAGTATGTATAATCACATTCTGACATTCATTCCATGTATACATTTCAAAAACGTATCATAAAGTAATATATATTCTCATAGGTACATGCATGTTTAGTATTTGTCCATTAAAAAAATGGTAAAGCTTTACTTTTGAAGTAAATGACGACAAAACATTCCTGATCATAACATAATTCTTTTGAGATATATTGCCCTGATTGACTCATAACATAAATGCGTATCCATTTCAAGAAAGCAAGACATGTTTTAGTTATTCATAAACAGTCTTGTTTGCAAACAAGAAACTCACCCTTTTATGTACAGAGCCTATATTCGCGATACAACTTTATAAATTTAGCTGTAATTAGCTATATAGTCAGTGGCTCTCATGGGGCGTTCGGGTTATCATAAACTGGTTTCATATTAAACTTCATTCTTTCATATTTTGCTATTTTCATTGCGCGGGAGCGCGTATCGAGTTAACCGAAACTAATTTAATGCCCTAGAAGTGTTACATTGTAGGAAATGTAGGGGGGCGTGGCGCGCCCTCTATGGCCAGTGAATCTACGCTTAATATAGCCCAACTATTTGCAATAAATACAAAGGATCTTTCGTGGCATGGGAAGGCAGAGAAGGGGCTGGATCCGTGTGGTCAAATGGACCTTTAAGACCCAAAACGAATGCAGGCAAGGGTTTGGGAAAGGCTTTTATGTTACTTTACGTAACGCGTATAAATCTGCAATTAATGCAGTAAGTCCAATCGCACCAGCGTCGTATAAATGTATGGTTTGGAGCTCGGGACGATGTGTTCAATGTAGCGTTGAGTGGTTGAACAGATCCGTGCAAGGGGCCTTCTTGCATCATTAACACTATTTGGTCTCTTGTTTCTCACCCCGTCGACCCAACAATGCGACCCCACGGACCTCGGTTATACCCTTCTCCCCACGCATGCCCTGTTTTACCCCATTCGGCTGGTCGCATTGTATCTGATATATTTAGCAAAACAAGCCTGACGTAAGAAAATTTACGGTGGGAGAATTTCTCCCCAAAATTCTCATCGAATTTTCTGGGGCATCCTTACACAGGAAGAGGACCCACCCGCTCTGCGTCACCTCTGTGTACAACCTCCCAACAACTTGATAAAGTGTTTCCGTGTTTTTTGCCTCCTCAGAGTTCGTATGGCGCTTGGCCTGAGGGGGGTCATGACATCACCTGTAGTGAGGGATGTCTGCAGTGTGACCACTCATGAGATGAGTCATTTAGGTGAGAAAAAGACTGACGTCACCAGATCGCCCATTTTTTGTGATTTTACACCTTTCACAAATGTAGATTATGACTCAACATTTTCAACTGTAGCATGTAGTACATAAGGGTAAACGAGCTTTGAAACGTTTGGGGAATGCTTAACATAGCTTACAGAAAGTTATTTTTCAATGAGTCAATTGAACCGAAGTTCATAAAGTGCCTAAAATAACAGGATTTTCTTCACATTTCCTTATATTTAAGGCGGATGTTTACACTATACACGTCCTATACTAGTAATGTAAAAAATGTGCAAAGTATGATGTTCACATTCTTCTTAATTGATACTTTTAAGGTCGGTATGCACCAGAGGAAACGTACACAAACACATAAAACATAAACAAGAAACACTGAAACAAAGTTTCCGGCATGTTTCTCGAAACATGTGTCGCAAACTTCCTTTGATCTAGACCGCCTCTTGAGCGATCGCCAGGACACATGAATGTATCAGAAAATTGTCGTTTTTCGACATGTGGACACACCAAGGTAGAATGTGTATGCTTCATGTGTCTCACTGTTTCTTTTGGTGCATACGCACCTTTAATAAGAGATTACATGGAATTTTATTATATACATGTGTTTGCGTTGTCTGCAGCACCATCTTTGGGTAGCAATCATAACTACAGAAAAGAGGCTAGTTTCTGTTTGGCAATATATGCTTCAAAAATATACAAACATAAATTATGCAGTATGAAACAAACATTTGTCAAGCATTGTCTGGAAACTATTTTTGCATTGTGATTTCAGAGGGCCAACATTAAGCAATTAGAATTTAACAAAAAGTTTCTTACAAGTTCAAGGCTTAACGCTTTTAATACATCATTACTGCCAAGTTAAGGCTATGTAGAAAATTTGCTTTTTTAAGGTGTCCATACAAAATGGAACATTATTGATCGAATTTGTAAGGCATACGTATATATAGACTCCGCAAAGTTATTACCATTTATAATGCGTGTTAATATTCATACAACGTAATGATCTGATAAGCTTAATTTCCATGTTTTTCTTTTGGGTAACAAAATTATTTTTTTTTATTTTCATCGTTAAATTGAGTGTTAACGTATAAAACTGCGTTAGGCATATATGGTCCGTTTAGGCCTTTGTGCAAATTTGCATAAAACGTGTGTGGCGCATCTTCGGATGCCCAAGTGATTTTTCACAATGGATCATCGCGGAAGCTATTTTTCACATGGGATAGCATTTTTTCGAAGCGACACTATAGGGCATTGTCTGGAAACCATTTTTTGCATTGGGATTTCAGAGTGCCAACATTAAGCAATTAAAAAATGCCAAAGAAAAAATGGCATAGCCTTCACCACTTTTTTGTATCCACAAACCCCGAGGTGAATTACGAGCGGAAGTTGCCTCACTCCTTTGCTGCATCCATGGCACCTTGTCCCTGAGCCCGGAAGTGCAGTTGCCACGTGCGCGTCACGTGGTAGCCCCAACGAGCCCGGGTTCCCAACCCGTGGTTGCATGCTGGTGGTCCGGGGGATACGATGGACCCTTTTTCCATCAAACAAAGGCTTGAAAGCGGTCCATTGCAGTATCCAAACGTGGGTACTTCACCCCCTTTCGTCTTTGCGAACCATTAAACACGATGAACCCGTGCATACGAACAGAGGACCGAAATTTCGGAGAGGTCAACTAATGCAATCACAATGCAATTTCTCCAGCCTGTTTGTTTAGGCCTTGTTGCTCGTTTCAACATTGATTGACGACCAAGGGTTCGGTGATGTCATTGCGTGTCCGTTCTCCTTAATGCGCTCATCCGTTAATTAGAAGATGATTACGATATACCCTCAAATGTTACATAACGGATTTTACCAAACCTCTATTCTTATAACTAAAGATAACTGTGTAACATTCTGGATTCCGGTTACAGGACTAGACAACTTTGGTCCGATTTAAGACGAGGTTCTAATTACCCTGTATTCAGTATGTAAGGAATCATTTCTTCAACTGTTTTCTTACATGAAGTATCAACAAATTCATCCAAAAATCCCTTTTTCCTGTTTTTTAGCAACATGTAATGCCAGAGGGCTATGTCGCTGATAACCCTCATGACAGTGATCTTAATGGAATTTAATTTAGTTTTTTTTTAAAGATCCTCATGTAGAGTTTTAAATATGCATATAAATTTAAAGGTTGATTAACAGTAAAATTCTTTAAAAATCTGAACTCTGTTAAAAAGTGGTTAAACGTCCTGATCATATTACAACTCTCGTGACAGTGATTTTAAGGGAATTTTAGATGTTGTGTTTCTGTTTTATTGCAGATTCATTATATTTTGCTTCTTTGTTTTTGTAACAGGTTGTACATATATAGGGGCACAGTGGGACAGTCTGCGCGACCAACTTTAATCTTTTTATAGCAAAAAACCGATATATAACAGAAATATTATTTTACAGAAGTTACAATAATTCCACTATGCTGATACTGTACAGTTAGTTTATAATTAATAAACAAATTTACATATTCAAAATGTCGTCAAGTGTCGACTATATACGAGAAAAACTGAGCTCTATGAATTTTGTACTGTCGAGTTTTAATGAATATTATTGAGAACATGCAGACACTTTTATCAATTTGGGTGATTAATTTAATAATTAAAGCGTAGCTCTATTTAGGTGATTAACTCATTTTTATCTTTGTTGCGAGATTCATGTTATATTACTTAATGTTAAGTGTCAGGTAGGAGAAATTAATTATATAAAGTGAATGTTTAACATGCTTATTCATTTATTCATTGTCAAGTATAGCATTACCTACGTGCATTAATGAGCTTGATTAAAATACATTATGAGCACGCAATCCGGTGTACTTATAATTGCTGAATGGCAATATACCAACCTACAATTTTTTATTCAAACCCACTGCTTAATGATACACACAATGCATGAACCGTTGCATGATGATCTCTGTATAGATCCATGTATTACAATGCTAAATCATTGTTACATTGGCCTTAAGGGTATAAGTTGAAGTTACACCTGTAATTACCAGAGCCCTATCATCCTTACAACCTTTTCAGATTTCATATACATATACAATCTACTTCGGAGTTTTTCTATAAAAAAGGCACCCCAAAACTTATCTTCTACATGCTATAGTTGTTGAAAGAAATTATTAGAATTGGTCATCATATAGAGTATAGTTTTTATACAAAAGCTGTATTTGCATGCTTTCTTTTGCGAGAAAGAGATATATTGTGTGCTTTCCTCGTCAAATGTAAAGCATCTGTATTGTATTACCAAAATGTTACAATAAACAAATCTAAAGGTTATTATATTTTGAAAATTCCTAACTACTTAATTTATTGGAAACAAGGTCAAACAAAATCAATATATACACAGTAGCTTAAAAGACTATTTTTTTAAGTAGACAAGGTCTTGATTGTTTGTTAAATTCTCCTTCAGCGTATATACATTCATGATATTCAGTATAAGGGACATTTTTTCTAGTGAAATATGTAAATTGATTTTCTTGGAAGCATATCCTCCTAATCCAAAGGATTATGAAGAGCTATACATGTATATATATTTATACTCGATATAAAAGCATTCTGTTTATACATTGTCCAAAATGAGCTTGGCATGGACAGAGGATGTCTATATGATAATCCATTGAGTATTACGTTAGTGGACCTGTTAGTGGGCCTGATTTAAATGCTCTATATCCTGCACACCCCTACACTGAAGTAAATCATGTTTTTCGCCCCATTTAGTGCTAACTCCTCAGATTTAAACATGCAAGGGCTCATGTTTCGATTAACCTCCCTTGTGTCTGTATGTCATTAAATAAACAACAAATTGAAAACAACCCTTTAATAGGTCTGGTGAAAACAATGGGGTCTTTTGTTTTTAAACGTCACTCTCGCTGATTTTCTGTCAATTTTGGATTGTATAGCACAATGTGCACGAATTAACTTCCTGAGCAGTTTTATCCATGCAAATTGACTGGCACGCGTGTGTTTGCATTGTTTGTTTTTTGTGTTTTTTCTTGAAAAATCCCCTGGGAATAAAAATCCACGAACGAAATGTAAATTACTACTGTTGCATGGCAATAACCCTTCTCCCGTGCTATATGCAAATTGCGTGCATTTTACGGAGAACTTGGACTTGTTTATATATACATAGGTACAATTACCACTGCGCTTGACATCGACAGTTGGGAATTGAATGTGACAGACATGATGCGGATTTTGTAAACAGTTTTAAATTATAGATTTCACTTGATCAATATACTTGTGTTTGTAGCGATGAAATGGGAATCATTTGGCCTCAAATGAAGAAACAAATGCTTTTTATGTTTAGCAAAGTGCAATTTTGTATGTTCTGGAAGAGTATAGATTATGTAGCATTTTTAACATATTCCTTCATAAAATAAGTCTAGAAAGTCACCAATTATGTTTGTAGCAATTATACGTGCTAAATCATTCATTGTTAATTCAGTGTTAAATCAAATTATTTGTGTTTGAACCAGATCTTTGAAAGTGCAATAATGCTTAGAAAATGTTTTGTTTTAAAATTGTAATTTAGAGAATTTTTACAGTTTGATTCTAAATAATTGTGATTTGTAAACAAGTTCCATTGTGTACAAGTGATATTTCATTGTATATAACCAAGGAAATGTCATCAGATGTATAGCTGTATGTTCCACATGACAAATATACTACATGTATTGCGTTCCAATAAAAAATGACGATTTCATTAAAAACATATTTCGAGTTTTGAGAACATGATTTTATTTTGTAATGAAATAGTTTTATAAACTAATTTTTGCAATCAAAATCTTATCAAATTTCATAATTCTTATATTCAAACCATATAGACTGAATTATAGTTTACTTGCATATATGTATACATAGTAATTATTGATTTACTTATCGAATTATTAATAAAAGTTTTGTTTCCGTGAGCTTGCGGTCGTAGGAACACGTGTTTACCGGAATATTGGTTATTTGATCTTGATTTGGGTTAACCCTGTACTTTAAAATTACCGGTCGGCTATGTCAAGTAGGCATCACGTCACGTGTGCTTGTCTACTTATCTAAAACACCCCATAATTGCTCGCTGCTTTATTCAAAATTGAACCGAATTTGTAATAAATTTCACAGGACATGCGTGTTGCATGGATTTGCTTATTCAAATTCTGCATGCAATATGACATATGCAAATTGGGAACGATTACCCCGTCATTGTTCAAAAGGTAAAACTGCTGATAAGGGGGTATTCCGGCTGTATTTTTTAATTCACTAAAAGTGCGCACGTGCATGTGCTTGTTGTAGACACGCAGGCTAAATTTTTGATTTTTTTTTGTTGGTTGCGTTGATCAATTTGTGGTGAATGACTGCTTTTTTGCACAGTTATTAACTCGGTCCTTCTGGACTGACATGTAATTTACATATCTAAGCTTCATTATAAACTCCGAATCTTCTTTCTAGATAGATAGCATTTGACAAAAAATGACCATGCATTTATATTTATTTATTTATTTAATTGCATTTACAGTTAGGTGTACGTTATCGAACCTTTGTTATCAGTTATTTCTTACTAGACAACAGTGCTAGAAACTAAGAACACATATTTTTTCCATCCAACTCATACAAGTATGGTAGATTTTTGTAGTAAATAGTATATTTGAAATTCATGTACGGTGTTTATTTTCAACACCCATGTGTGTAGTTACTTAACATTTAAACACGTTTATAAGCAAGTATATTATATTTGTGTAATCTTTGTTAATGTCTGTGTTCATTATGAGCACATTCAAAAGTCAGATTTTCTATCTTCGTTTTTATCACGGTTCATTATAAAATAAATCAATAGTTTGCATAAAACATCGTATTGAAAATCGCTTAGATGACCATCAGACAGATTTCAGTTTCATGGTGACAATCAAAATTTGGGCTTCAGGAACCCCTTTGAAAAGCATTAATTTGCAAGGCTAAATGGACAGCAGTGTAAAGCTTGCAAATTTTAAGCGAATTAAATTGGGTATTTGGAGATAACACATCGATACGAATCTTCCTATTGAAATCTGAAAATGGGTACTTGAGTTTGTGAAGCGTCATTTGGCTATGATATGGTCAAAGTGGACAATGGAGCGACAGTGAGTGACACGCTTAGGGGTGATGGTATCGGACCCACCTCTTATATTCACCTTGTAACGACATCTGTTTCAATGATAACATTACACGATATTGGGCATTTTTACAATAATGATATTAACGGGTTTTAAATTATTTTTAGAAGGCTATTTTATAGCGGCTATTATATGTTGATCTGCCTTATAATAAACTTTAACTGATGTTTTAGGATATTTCGCCTTTTAGCAAACAAAGCATTCATCAAACGTTTAATTTTGACTCACAATTATATATTATTTGTTATTTTATGAATAATTTCAATTTATAGTTCAAAAAAATTCTTTTCGGTTTTTATCAACAATTTGGAAAATTTTTTACTTATGTGGCACCCGAGTGTTCTATTCGTGATATTAGGTGCACGATTTCATAACCTGTTAAATAATAAACTAATATGGGCGTTTTCACTCTTTTATGCTATTCCTGTAGCTTGGTTGATGGTGTAGTGAATTTATTTACCCCAAAGTGTCTACTTTTGTATAGGTTATCGGCCCAAAATCACCTAAACTGTTTCTCAATGTTCTCGCCTCCCCCATTAACGTTCCTCACATTTGGGTAGTGTGCTAAATATCATAAAGCGCGTAACCATTAGGTATAAAATACAACACCGGAATTAATTGCCATTAAAGAAAGGGTCTGAAAAAAAAATAGCGAACGCGCCCATATACTGGTGTTGTTTTTCCCACATAAAACACTCGGAGGTCGATTCGCTAAATGCAAATTTAGCTAAAAGATCCATGGAAGCCAACATGTGGAATTCGTCATAAACAGAAACGTAAATAAAACGCATTGCTAAATAATACAGGACCCATGTTCCCTCTTAATTTCCCTTCCGGAGCTATAATTATTAATTGGTAATCTCGTATATGAGGAGAATATACTGTACATGGTTTATTTTTACGCTAACGTATGAAATCTAAGGTGTTATTTATCACCGTAGACCAGCATTAAAAAAGTAATAAAACGCACGTGTTACTTCCAGGTAATAATTACACCAACGAGTAGGGCTATACCTGATGTAAATGGATCGAAGCAGGATCCATTCATATGCCATTGTGAGTCGGTGAGTAATTTTTAGTATATTGGTATAAGCATTATTTATTCATATAAAAATGCCGAATGCATATGTGGCTTATTTTGAAAATGGAGGCTAAGAATTCGAATTATCTTGAATTTTGAACTGATAAAAACGGAAACTTAACTTGAGTGATTAAAGAAAACCACCTCAAAATTTAAAAAAAAACAATGTTTACAATAAGTGCTAATAGAGTTAAGCCCTGTCCAAGTTACCACCTAAATGTCGTAGACTTATATATGTAGTATATTTATAAAAAAGCCGTTCCCGAAATTCCTTCAGTATTGACCCCCTGCCCTCCTCGCACCCCCTTCCTCTGTCCACACAGTGTCCAATTTAGCCCAGAAACCCCACTCCCCACCTTATAGACGTCTTTATTATTTTTTTAAATTTAGGGTGTCCTGAAAATTGGTTGCTACAAACAAAGGTCCATTCTATAAATTTTCAAGCACCCACATCGCTATACCAATTGCACGTCTTTCCAGGTTTTTCTGATTAACGGAAATTTCCTGACCTCGATGTGAAATTCCAGCATAAAATTGGTGTTTACCACAAATTAAGGCATAGATCCCAACTTTCCCAAGGTTTTAAAAAGTCAAGTACATTTGGGACTAGGGACACATTTCTTTTGGTGTCCATTAACCCTTTCATTGACCTTTGAATCTCAATTAAACAGAAAATCGGAAAACTGAAATATACCATCATAAGTGGAAGTCCATAATAATTACTTACCCCCTCCTCCACCTGTGCACATGCCAGCAGACCCCTCCTCCCTCTACCCTCCTCTTGAGGACGTCCTTTATGAATGGCGACTTACTTGCTTTTGATAGACTTCCATGCGCGCTATGCTCCAAAATTAAAAATTCAATCAATGTAATTAGATGTTTAAATGATAAATTTTATTAAAAAATAAATAAATAAATAAAATGAATCAAATAAATTTGTTGTAAGTCTTCTCTCATATTCATCACTAGACTATTATGTGTTTCATAGCTCAACTAATTAACCTAACAAGCAACAAATTTCAGCGGATGAATTTTTTCCTTAAGGCCCTTTCACCCCCCATGTATTTCAATGGGTCAAACTTACACTTCTCCCAGTTTTCAAGCAAAAAAAGTT